>JANIJG010005624.1:4548-63311 GCA_024611175.1 Megaceryle torquata
CAGGGGGTGTGGCTGGAGGGAGGGGCGGGGGGGGCACGGGGGGGCTGGCGGTGCGAGCGGCTGGCTGCTGTTGGTGGGGGGGGGGGGGGAGGGGGTGAGCTGTTTGCACCAGGGTGGCACCGATTCATCTGTGTTCCTGCAGGGGGCAGGGCAGTGTGTGGAGGCTGGTCTGAACTTCCATCCCTCTCACCCTGCTGCAGGAGTCTTCATACTCAACCTGGTGTGCCGTGATGCCCGGCTGAAGGAATCTGTCCTGGCCACCCTTAGGGAGGTCTTCCCACTGCTCTACACGCGCCGCATTGAAGGGGAAGTCAACGAAATCTTATTTTGCCAGCCTAGCTCTGAGGGTCAGCGGGACCCCACAGAGCTGGGGGCGCGTGCCCAGGCACTGGAAGGGGCCTTGCGTCAGCCTGGGCGCCCCTGGGACAGCTCCTATGTGCTGGCAGACGTGCTGCAGGCCATCAAGATCCTCTGAGAGGTGCCTTGATGCTGCTTGAATGAGAGAGGTGTCCTTGCCTGGGTGCTGTGGTCCCTTAGCAGAGGGGTGCCCATGGCTGGGACTGCCTCTCCTTTGGGGCTGGTGCTAGCCTGGGTCTGCCTGAAGGACAGGACTGGTGTGGAGAGGTGCTTCCTGCACTGTCGCTCCCCAGGAGGGAGTCTGGGAATGAGGGAGGCTGTGTAGCCCAAGGGGCAGCATTGGGGCAGTGAGGGGAGGAAGGTGCTGTGAGATGGGAAGGACTGTGGCTTTAGGTCTGTCCCCATTTCTTTTCTGCTGTGGGAAAAAGTCCCACCGGCCGTCTCCTTCCCTTCCAGTGCAGCTCCTTCCCTCTGATGCTGCCTCTCCCCCCATCTCCAACATCCCTGGTATCTGTGCAGATCCCCAGCCCTGCCTCAAGCCTGGTTGGGGTGGGTGGGCTAAGAGCTGTGAAAATAAAATGCTCGTGGCTGCTCTGATGCCCACAGTGCTTTGCTAGGCTTATTTCTAGAGCACCCAGCACCCCTAAAAGGTACAGTCACTACCCCTCCTGAGGGCAGGCAGCTGCCCCTTGTATCCTACTGCCTTCTCCCCACTCACTTTCCCCAAATGACCCCAGCATTTGCCTGCCCCTCTGCTGCATCCCTCCAGCCATTGCCACTGGGACGTGGGACCTACAACCCCTTGGGCCCCCAACCCTTCTCCCCGTTCCCCTCTGGTCTAGCAGGGAGCCAGCCCTGGGCACCCTAACCCTGTCACCCAGCTGCTGCAGGTCAGCCTCCCTGCAGGATGAAAAGGCATCAGGAAAACACCACTGGGGTGTTCCTATGGCACCTTGTTCCTGTCCAGGTGCTTCATTTTGTCTCAAGGATTTCAGAGCCTGCTCCATCCTTGCAAAGTGTAGCTGAAGAGCTGACCCATGCCTGGTCCTGCCTGGTTACAGAGCAGTTGACCTGCTGGTGCTCCCACATTCATCAGAAATCCATTGGGGGTGGGGCTCATCTTTCTCCCTTGCACCAGCTGGTACCAAAATGAGTCTAGGATATGGTACCAAAGTGGTTGGCTTGCAGACATCAATGTGACAACCTGCATAGGCACCATGATGTTTTGCCACTGGCCCTGCACCCTCATTGTGTGCTCCTTTCTGCCCCTGGTACCCTGAGTGAGAATGTCTTTCTGGCAGCTGCTTCCCAAAGCAAACCCTCCTCGGCCACCTTTCCACAGCCAGGGGCTAACACACCAAAAGTAGCTCCAGGAGGGATCTCACCTAGCTGTTGGTGTGGAGGTAACAGCAGACACAGCTTGGTGTCACTGCTGCAGCCATTTCTCCAGCTTTGCAGCACCCTGTCCCACCAGGGGGTTGGTGGGCTGCTGCCCATCAGTCTCTTCTTCCTCAGCAGGACCCAGGTCTCCTCCACCTGTGGGAAGTCCTCCTGCATTTGGAAAGCCAAGCGAGAGGGTGGGTAAGCCTGAGTGTTTGCAGTTCCTTCACCCCAGGGATGCCATGGAAAGGGCAGCCCGAGGGCTCTGACCCTCTGAACCAGTGGTGACTGCGGCCATTGTACCAATGCAGGAGACAAGGCTGTTTGTGCCCAGGAGGCACTATGACAGCTGTGCCAACTTCCCTTCCTTTAGCAACTGTGGCTATATTTTAATTTCAGTTTGCCAGCAAGTTCTGTTGGAAACTGCTCTGTTCAGATCCCTTCTCTGATGCTCCCTGCCTTACTCCTGTTCCCACAGAGGGACAAATCAGTGCCCTACTTTCTCCCTGGGCTGGCCTGCTTTTATGCATAGGGAGCAGATGCTTTTTTTAAGTAAGTGATTTTGATGGTTCCCAGGTGCTGGAGAGCAGGGCTGGCCTGCTCCCTGCCCGAGATAAAGGGTGGCAGTGTGGGCATGTGCTCTCCATACAATGCTCACCACCCAGTCACTCTATGCTGCAGTGTGCTAGGGGCAGCATGTGGTCACTGGTCAAGGGGAGAGACAAGGCTGGAGCTTGAGCTGTGGGGAAGTCTGCCTGTCCCCATGCAATTGGTTTCTAAAGCTCCTCTGTGATGAGCACTTTTTGGAATGATATCTGTTATCCATCCAGCTTAGCAATGGCAAATTTCTCATCTGGATCAGCAGTGCTGTGTTTAGTCTATTTTTAATTGTGTTCAATTCTCGACATAGTTCCAATGATATAGGTTTGTGTGTGTGCCCTTTATTTTACCAAAACCATTTCCTTTCTTCCTCATGAGCTCATACAAAGGCTGCGTTCATGCCTCCCTTGTCCAGTCCTGTCTTTCTGTGTTGTGCTTCCTAATGGCTGCGTAACGCCACATCCTGGTGGAAAAACAAAAGCCATCTATTAGAAATAATGTAAGGATGAAATCTCAGTTCATTGCAGCTGTCCTTGCAGCTACTGACAGCCCTACAAGTTTGATCGAAATATGTTTGGCTGAAAAATGTGCAGATTTATGAGTGCTGTAAATACCTGAAATCCTGCTCTGCAGGTAAAATGCTCTGAGGCTGGAATAATTGATGTGTAGTAAATATTTCTCTCCTGGCAGCCAAAACATGCAGCTAATGTGTATGTTTGGCTACTATGTTTCTGTTGAGTGTTTTGGCAATATACTAATGTTTACATCCTTTCCTCTTCCATCCTTTTCAGTTTAGGCTTGCTGTAAGTAGAAGGATAGATAAAAGCACTGCTGTCACTTAGCAACCTCTCTTGGTTTTGAGATGTTGTCTTTTTTTTTCCTTTCTGGATTTCCCAGTGGCTTAGGCATGAGGCTGTAGCCAGGTGGGATTGTGTTAGTCTGGTCCAGCTTGAAACCCTCATGGAGTATCACATTTGTGTCCCGCTGCTGCTTCAGTGAGTGAGGCGCTGAGAGATGATGGGCCAATCCTGGGTTTTGTGAATTTTGGTGGAGGGGTGCAGCTGGTCATGCCCAGTCATGGAAGCTCTTTGGTCCAGGGTGGCTCTTTGGCCAGGCAGCTGGCAGGATGGTGACACTATGAGGCAGGTAGCAGAGAGGTGCTGCACACATATACCCCATATGGAATAACCTCCTTGGGTGTCACAGCCCAGATCCCTGCTCTGCAGAAGGATGGGAAGTGGCTGGGGTCTCAGGAAGAAGGTGGTGGATGGGGAACATACTGTCACCAGCTGAAAGTGCATCAGGCACCTGGGAGAGATTTTGCAGTAATAAAAGCTGCAAGGATGAAGTGCCGAGGCCGATTCTTTCCATCTGGAAGAGCCCTTCCAGGGTAAGTCTGGCCCTGCTGGCTGGGGATACTACTGCTGCTGCCTGGGCAAGGCAGGGCCATAGCACAGCAAAGGCTGCACAGCCATTTCACAGAGTCTGAAAGTTCCTGGGAAGAGTTTTGTCCATGAAGTCTTCCCACAGGGAGGTACTTGGCTTGTCTGTCTGTGTGACCAAGGAAGCAGACATGCTGCCAGGTTGCAGTGAGGGAGTATGGCTCTTTCCTGGGGTGCTACTGGGAAACACCTCTGATGGATGCAATGCAGCATGGTGGCCTTAATCTTCTCTGTAGCCAGATGCACCCAACTAAAGGATGCAGCTGGAGGTCACAAGGCAGGAGAAAGGCCATCATGCTAGGTGGGATAGGGATTGGCATGTCCCTGTCCTGCAGTCTGATAGAGCTAGGCTCTTCTCAGTGTCATCCAATGATAAGACAAGGGGCAATGTGTGCAAGCTGGAACATAGGAGGTTCCATAGAAATAAGAGGAAAAAAAACTTCTTCACACTGAGGGTAACAGAACACTGGAATGAGCTGCCCAGAGAGGTTGTGGGGTCTCCTCCTCTGGAGGCATTCCTGTGGGACCTGATCTATGTGATCCTGCTCTGGCAGGAGGGTCGGATGATCTTTCAGGGTCCCTTCCAATCCCTACCATTCTGTGAATCTGTGAGTCAGCAGTGCCACAGGCTACTTCTAATCACAGCTCTGCAGCTGCTCTTGCTTTCTTTCACTGGCTTTAATTCTGTCTTTTTGTAGCTTCAAGGTCTGAGCTACCCTCCTAATAGATATGCAGGCATAATGCTGACCTGCACCTTCATGCCAGCACTGCAGAACCAGGTGCTGTTGAGAACCTGGGAGCTCCCTGATGCACAGGGCTCCTTGCCTGCACCTCCCTCCTGCTTTATTTTGATCAGCTGCCTGAATAGCTCTGCAAGACTCCAGGTTTGTATCTCAAGCAAGAAGGAAGTGAGAAGGGTCCCTGGAGAGAAGAAGATCAAGTGTGAAGGAGCCTTCCTTTTCTAAATGTGTCCTGCAGGGAGGACACAGCCTGAACTGTGCTCTGCTCCCCTGGGGTCCCGCCTGCTCTCCTGGCAGGGGAGTGTGCCTGGCTCTTCACTGCAGGCATCTGTAAATCTCCTTTCTGGTAGTTTACATATAACCCATTTTTCATGAAGGGAATTGCATTGGTGTGTGTTTATAAAGCAGCCTGGGGACCTGATCCAAATGTCCTCAGTTTTAATGTCACGCTGCCTGGCTAGGAAGATGTGTCTGTGTCAAATGCCACAGCTGCACCCTGAAGCCAGGCTGGTTTTGCCATATATTTTTCTGGAAGTCAGGGACAAGGACAAACGCTGTCTGTAAGCTTGATCTGAAATGCACCAGAGGCTTCAGCAGGGCTGGGGGACCGAGGCAGGCTGTCCTGGTGCTGGTGACATCTGGAAGCGATCAGACTGCACTGATGGAGTCAGTGGGTCCAGCATGCCACCCCAGGGAGCATGCCTGGCAGAGGCGGCTGGTGAAGGTCTTCTCTCCTTGGTGAGCCTGTCATGTGGCAAAAGGAAATGATAAATATTGTGGGGCATAACCGAGTGCAGGGTAAAAATAGCTTGTGTTTAGCTGGGTAATCAGTGATCAGTGCAGCTATGCACTTCTGGGGATTGCATCTGGTAGTCCCTAGGAAATCAGTTTCTTGTATGGCTGTCTGACACTGGTTTAGGTCTTTCTTTCAAGGGTTATTCATTACAAGAAGCTTTGCAATGATCTCTGCTGGTACTACCCCCATTCCCTTTAATTTAGGCACTCTGAATCAACAGATTCAGAAAGCCAGGCTGGGCCCTGCACAGCTGCTTGGAGAAGTCAGAAAAAGCAGAGATCTGAAGATATGCTTGAGCGCCTTTCCACACAAGCATCCATAATGAAAATATTCATGCTTTTTCCAGGAGGTGGGAAATCTATACTTGGCTGCTTGTGGCTTTTTTTTCTAGGGGGGAGAGTGGATTTTTGTAAGTCATGGAGTCACAGTGTGAGTGCGGTCCCTTAGCAGCTTTAACTCAGCTTCAACAGACAAAAAAGCATTGCTTGGAAACTTCCCAGACTGGAGGGAATAACTCAAACCTTTTCTAATCATAGATGTTTTCTCATTTTGCTTTCTTTTTTTCTTGTGGAAGCAAAAAAAGATGTAATTTAAAGACCTAATGGGAAGGACAGTTCCTTAGGTTATCAATTTAAAGGAGTGCATAACGCTGCTCCCGAGGCATTGTGCCTTTTTAAATCTTCATTCGCCTCTTGTAGAGCTGCAATGCTATTGCCAGGCTGCTTTTCTATCAATCTGAATTATCTCACTGGGGCAGCACAAAGTGCTCTGATACTCAGACAGGGTGGATTTGGCCAGAATGTGGTACTGGTCTTCCTGACTTCCAGAAGCTGTGGAAACCCATGAACTGGAGGAAGGCCAAGCAGCTACTCTAGTGCCTCCTGGCATAGCCTGCTCACTCAGGAATGGGGGAAAAAATATCATGCTGCTAATTGGCATAATTATGTCAATAACCCTGAGGCCTCATCTAGATAGAAATTAAGGCAAGGCTTTTCCCAGAGGCTGTGATGCTGGGAGGTAATCTAACCGCAGCGGCAAAGCTGCTGCTAGAGAAGCCATCTCTGCCTTACGCCTATTAAAAAGTTTTTAGCCAGAGATAAAGCAAACTGCTCATTTGTTTCCAGGGTTAGAATTCAGTCTGTGGTGGAGAATAATTTTTTAGAATTATGGAGATCTCTGGCCAAGAAGTTTTGATAATCCTCCAGATCGTTAGTATTTGTCAGCCCGCAGGATGTTTGCAGTTCCCTTTTGTTTTGCTTTTCATGCTGAGTGAGGCTTGTGTCTGGTTTAATACAGAGGATAACTTTTATCACTGCAGGACTCCAAAGCCTCTGTTTTGGATATTTTTGCATTGTGACTGCTGCCAGTAATCACAGATAAATCTCATCTCTGTTGTTCCCTGTGCTTTTAGCTCAGCCTCGGTATGCATTTTTGATTGAACCCACTGCAATGACATGGCTTGGACCTTGTTATTGCTTCCCAGCCTGTTCCTGAACTATCCACTGGCTACCAGCTCTGCTGGACCCAGCTTCTTGGGTCTGCCCTGAGACAATTCCGGTGAAGGTTGTGTCTGACCTGTGTCAGGCAGTGCTTCCACCTATGGCTAAGCATCGGTGCCATTTGCCAGTGCCCCTCACGTGCTGTGGGGGTGGATCATGGTTCCCCCTTCTCTTGTTCCCATTGCAGGTGGGAGGCAGAAGGAATTCAGCCACTGGGACGGCTCCAAAATAACCTGCTTGCAGATTCGAAAGTGCTGAAGCCAGCTCTGCCAGGTCAAGCGGGATCCAGCTCCTCTGTACATTCCCCGTTCCTAGTTTGGTGCCAAAGTTGTGGCAGAAGAGCGCATGCAGACCCTCCCCTGGGTGCCAGAGGAGGGCTCAGCCAGGCACGCTGTACACCGGGGGGGGGCTCACGGGCGATGCCACAGCTCTTCCCGACAGCGGGATGGGATAGCCAGCTGGGATCAGGGCTCTCGGGGGAGAGGGGCATCATAACAGACCCGCGGGTGGGTGCGTGGACCCGGGACAACAGTGGTTCTTGTGCTCAAGAGCCACAGCACCGGGGATGCCTTGTCCGTGTGCGGGGCCGAGCCCACCCAGCTGCTCCAGGACCGCACGGATACTCCCTGAAAGCTTCTGACCTGTGCCGGTGACCGGTGGGAGGCGCTGCCAGGGCCGGGGCCTAGGAGGAGCCGTTGGCACTGCATAAAGGGCAGAGGAGATCCCCCTTCCACGGGCTGCTGGGGCTCAACATTGCCCGCCCCGGGACCTGCACCAGGCGGGGGCGTGGCCCTACCGTGTAGGGGCGTGGCCTTTCGGCGGAGATCCCCCCAGACTCGTGGGTGGGGCGCATGCGCAGTCCGCCGGCCGTTACCTGTCAGCGGCGACGGAGGCTGGCGGAGGCGAGAAGGGAACGGTGCGGCGCGGCAGGATGGAGGGGCTTATCCCGCTCGTAAATCGCCTGCAGGATGCCTTCGCGGCGCTGGGCCAGAGCTGTCTGCTCGACCTGCCGCAGATCGCGGTGGTGGGCGGGCAGAGCGCCGGCAAAAGCTCCGTGCTGGAGAACTGCGTCTCCAGGTGAGGCGGGAGGCGCGGCACCCACTCGATACCCCGCGGGCTGCACGCGCTGTTTCCAACGGTCGTTGGCCCCCCACCCTTTCCAACGGTCGCCGCGCGCGCCCCCCTTCCCTTGTGCAACGCCGCGCCCCCGTAGCGGCGGGGGGAGGCCGGTGGCGAGCGGGGATGTGCGAGGCTGGGGGCGGTGGGAGGCTCGGGGATTCCCGGCTTCGCACCGACCGGGGGTGCTCGGTGCGCTCCCCGGTGCTGCGGGGGTGGCGAGGAGGGCCCTGGCACAGTGGCGTCCTTCGTTTGCGTGCTGCGGCGAAGCCGCCGCAGCTCCTGTGTGAGCGCGTTCGTGTGCCCGGTGTGGGGGGTTAACCGTCGTCTGTGGGGAGAAAAGGGTGCTTGAAACCCTACATCCTAATGACGGTGGGGGTTCTGGGTCTGGCCGGTTAACCGTTCTCGTACCATTACACTTTGTGTCACCCGAATGTGCGTGTGGGTATTAGCATTGTTTCTAAAAATTACTGGAACGAGAGAGGAAACGCAGTGATTCGTGTGGTCCTTTCCTCGGACCGACTGTGTCATTGAAGATCTCCCTAGGTGAATGTGAACTTCACGTGCTGTTCCATAAAGTTCCTGCTGCATTTGCCGCAAATAGCGTGCGGGCTGCGGGAGGGAAGGTGGTGTTTGCAGAACGTAGCTGCCGTCGTTAACGCTGCGTATGGAATCAAGGAACTTTAATGCGTGGAGATCTTTGTTAAAGGTAATATTTAATGCTGTGTCTCTCCACAACCTGGATATGTGTCAGACTGCAATAGCTCTTGATAGACAGTGTAGAAATACTATATGGTTGTTCTTTATCTCCACTTCAGAGTTTACCTTTACTGTGCTAAATGTTCTTCTTCTTCTTTCCAAACTTGAAAACTCCCTAACTACTACTCTTGACAGTCCTGACAGTCTCTCAAATTTAGAAAGCACAAGTGAGATCCTCATAAATCACTATTGGCCGTGATATTATTACCCTTTTTAAAAAAACAAGTCTTTAAAAAGGGTTTTTTATAACCTTTTGACTCTTTGATCTGTGTGTCCATGAAGCTGGAGGAAAGGTGTCTGTACCTTTCTTCTTCAGAAGGTTATTTTAGTCCCTTTTGGCAAAGCCTTGTCTAGGGTGGCACCCACCTGGGAGTGGGGTTGAGTGTGGTGGGCTGTCGGCTGATGTCTTTCTCTGGAACCAGCTGTGCTGATGGAAGAGGTTACTGCTGATGAATGCTTGTTTTTGCTCCCCTGCTAGAGGGAACTGCTCCATCTGATCCGCAGGTGGAGCTGCTCTTTCGAGTGCAGCTCGCTCCAGCCCCAGCTGCCTGGATGTGCCTGGCTAGAACAAAAGGTGAAAGCAGTTTGTCCTAAGCTGGTCCATTTGGACGAGAGGTTGCACCCAGATGCACAAGTGAAATGTGGGCATTTCTAGGAAGAATTATGCAGAAATGCTACATGCAATGACTTTCTCTTCATCTGTGTAGTTACTGACTATGCAACCTGCAGATACTGCCAGAGAGAATTTACAGACTGCTGTGAAGCACCAGGGTGTCTCTGTCACATGGGATCTGGAATTTGGGTTCTTTCAACCCTATTTCAGAGTTCCACATGGTTGTTTTATGCAGTAACTTTTTGAGATACAGTATCAGCTGATCTGTAGTAGCTCCCTGCTTTCAAGCTTGGAGCCTATTGCAAATGTGATATTAAAATACATTACTTCAGACCTATTCGATGAGAATTAAGCAACTATGGTTTTCACTTGTGCCTTTCTTTCAGAGCGAGCATGTGTGGTTAGCAGATGTGTACTTGGTAAACTGAGAGAACTTGATTGTGAACCCTCAGAACCAGATTAATAAATATCCAGGAAATTGGAAGAGCACTTTGCTCGTCAAATAAACAAAATGGTCTATGGCTTTTGTTGGTGAGCCATAGGACATTCCTATTTTTACAGGATAATGAAGCTGCTCTTTGCGAACAAGTTTTTTTCATCCGCATCCGTCCTTTCTATTAATGATACATTGTATGATGTGTGTGATTAACCACAGGGTGAGAGTTAACTAATAGCTATGCAGCTTTGAAATTCACATCAAAATAAAATAGTCCTAGCAGTGCTCTGAAGTTTGATCTTTAATTTGTTGTTGTTGTTGTTGTTGTTGTTGTTGTTGTTTTTTTTTTTTTTTTTAACCACACAAATTATTATAATTAGTTGGTTTTGGACTCGGACTTCAGAGAGACATTGAAAATCTCTTGGTAAAAGGCCGGTGTACTGTCTTACATGTGGAGGGCAGGGTCTTGCTACAAACACGCTGTTCGTTTGAGCATTTGTTAGTGGAGCTCTAGTGAAGTTACAAAGGTTACTCTTTATGATCAGATTGTTACTCTTTGCTGCCTGTAGCCTCTAGGCTATTCTGTCCTATTCAGTTCTTCACAGAGTCTTTGCTTGCGCAAAGATGGCTCTTTTCTACTTGGACAGAGGAAACTAATTTTCCAGCTTCCAGTGGTATCAGAGTTGAGCTTCTCTATGGGCTTCTAACCACCCAGGAAACATGTTGGGCTATACCGCATTACCCACTGTCTAGTTTATGCGTATTTTTTCAGGATTGTGAAGGATGTGGCTCTGGCATCGTTCAGTGGGCTGGCAGATGGCTCTGGAAGTGCCATTCAAGTCCTGTTATTTCTGAAGCTGCTGAGTGACACACATCCATCATTGTTCCCAGGGTAGCACCAAGCCTTGTTAGGGGCACGCAGCATCCTTAATTACTAACAGTCAGTGAATATGTTGGGATTAGATTGCATATTTGTTCTACATGGGTGCTGGTGTTGCCTGAGGATGTATTCTCCATGGAGTTGTGTGGCACTCGGAACTACTTATGTCATTTTAGGTTGGCTTGGAACAAGGCTGGAGTGGGGCAGTGTAAAATCTCCCAATGCAGCTGTTACTGTTACTATTTGGATTAGCATCTACTAACATATTTGGAGAGTTTGCTCTTCACTTACTGTTCCTCTGTGTGTAAGGAGACTGCTTCTTTTGGTAGTCAAGGACTGTGCTTGATGGGTTTTCTCTCAGGATTCTGGTTATATTTAGATGGAAACAGAGATTCCAGAGAGCACCTGAGGACAACAGTCATTTCCATTTACAGGTTAGACCTTCATATGTTCTGTTCTTAACTGGAGCTCATGGACCTTGTTTGTTCTTACCAGTTTCTCTTTGTAATAGAAGTAAATGTTCCCTTAAAATACTGAGGCAGTATTTGAAGGAAGTGGATCTACTGCAGTCTTCTGGTAGAAGCTAGTGGGAGAGAGATCCGAAAGTGCAAAGAGGAGTCAAACATCTAATACTAACAGACTGCTAGTGGGAGAAGGGCACTTCACCTGGTCCTTACTCCTTTGCCACAGATGAGTACAGAACCATAACCTTTCGTGTTGTTTGTGCTACTTTAGTATCTTGTTTTTGATAATAAGGTTATGTAAAAGAAAACTCATGTCAGGAAGCAATTCCTGGACACTGTATTTGGAGAGAGAGCTTTTTCTATGATTTTATAGATCCAAATGTGCTTTTAAGGTAACTGAAGGCACAGATGGCAAGCTACCTTGTCAGGCCTTTTTCTCCAGATTTGAATCAGAACCGTATTTTAGTCTTGCAAATAGAAATAAATTAAGAATTAGATTTCAAAGCTGAAAACACTTTACTTCCTTCTCTGCTTAATATAGTATATACTGCATGTGGCCAATAACTGTTTTAGAAGAGACATGAACTCGATTGTAAGCCAGTCAGTCATAATTAAACAAGCCCTTTCATTTTAAGAGCCTGAGGTCTGTTTTTTTAACACAGCTTTACAGCTTTTTACCTGAGATGCTTTTGATAATCTTATGGCCATTGCATGTTGTATAGCTGTTCATTATGACATCAGCACTAATTTTATTAAAAAAAAATAAAAATTGCGATTCCTTCTGTGCTCGGCTCATTCTTTTTTACTCGAGCTGGCCATTGTGAAAAGACTGTGTTGAGTCATTAGAGGAAGAGAAAGGACCTTAAATCTGTCTGTTGAAGCAGAGAATTTCTTCAAAGAAAGTAGACGCTTAAATTGCATGCTTCCTGGGTGAGGTGTAGTTAAAATTGGTGTAGATATTTTATTCTTTCAGTTACTAGTCATAAATAAAAAAACTTTTTTTACAAAAAATTCTCTTCTCTGAAAAGGGAATGAAAAAGCTGAGCGGTTGAAGATGCAAACTGAAATGTGGTGTTGTATATTCTTTTTTTTTTTTTTTTAATCTTAAGGATCTTCTGGAAATGAGAATCAGCCACTCCTTTTCCTGACTAATTAAGCCATTGTACAGCTGTATTAAGTGTATTAGTCTAGTTATCAAAATACTCTGGTGCACTGAAAGCAAGAATTGTTTCTGGGTATTCCATTAAATAGAAACAGCAGCAAATGAGACAGTGGCTCATTTAGGTTTCTTCCCCGAATACGTTTTTACATTGAGAGATTGCACAACTTGGCCATTTAGATGGGATGTAGATGGCCTAGTTTTGTCCTAAAATGTAACTCTCTGTTGTGGATTTTAAGTTTATTTTTATTCAAAGTCTTGAAAACTGATATATGCAAAGTGAAGCAAATGTGTAGTTAAAAACAGACATGCAAATAAATATGTTGATTTTAATTTTTTTTCTTACATGTAAAGTAAAAATTTTCCTCTAAAACTGCTTTGAGGATCCATGTATGTTATTTCTGGCATTTAAATTTTACCAATTGTAAGATTTCCTCTATTTTAAGAAAAGCTGTACTCTGTAGTGAGGTATATAGTATAGGGAGCCCTGACCTATATTCTGGCATTTAAATTCAGTGTATCAAGCAGTTTACAGAGATGCTAAATTAATACTTTGGTAAAAAAGTGTGCTTATAAGAATACATATACATATGGTCTTAATATAACTTCAGTATACTATGTACAATTATGGTGTTGTAGTGATTTAGTGAACACAAGCTTGGTATTTGAAGTTTGAGACCGAGACTTCAGAACCTCAAAACCATGCAAAAAGCAGCCTTCAAAAATCCCGGTCTGTTCTTGAGTGCCTTCTGAGAAATCAGTGCTACAAATTCAGTGGCAGTTGTTGCTGGAAGCTCAATCCGTCAAAGTACCAAAGGTGTCTGTACAGCTCTGATTGTTTTTAAAGGTAAATAGTCATGTAGTGAGAAGTTTGTGTGGGTTTTTTCTCCTTCTTTTTTTTTTTTTTAATTTTCAGACCATAGATATCCACTTAACTTTATGTAAACTTTCCTGATTCTTAATACAGAGACATTTCTGAAAATTCAACAGATTGTCTGACTCTCTAGGTTCTTGTATAACTTTATAAACCCTGATTACTTGCTGCCTTCAGAAAAGAGCCCACACTTGGGATTTTGTAATGTTAAAATGAATAAAATAAGCACCTTTGTTGTCTTGCTGTTTCTTGATGGACATTACTCCTGCTAATGTTTTAAGCTTATGTTCTTTGCCTTTATAGATGAAATAGAAAATCAGGCTTTCTAGTTTAGATCAATGATGTTAGCAATATGATTGTTTGGACATTTCACCTGTAAACATAGGGAGTGGTGCTGCTGTAGATTGCAGCAGAGAATAAGAAGTATGGATGCTGTTCTGTTCTTTACCACTGATTTTCTGTAGGACCTCGAACTGTTTTTTAAACATTATCTGTATTTACATATATATGCCTTGAGTCTTTAACTATATGTAGGATTTAGATTTGTATTCCTCTGGGTTGCTTCTATTTCACAAGGAAGATATTAGCATATAATCTTAAAATCAGTGTGGGATAGCTGTGATTGTAGTCTAAAACCTGCTGGTTTGCATTTCTCTGCTTTGTGTGATGGCTGCTTTAGATATCTATATGGCACCAAAACTGAGTATTGGATTCTGCTTTGAACAACTGAGACACAGTCGTGTGTCTTCTTCCCCCAAAGGGACTCTTGCTGGTGTTTAGTTTGTGCCTCTCTCAGCTGAGTCACTGAGAGAGATCATGTTTGTGCTTTGCTATCCATCACTGAGCAAGTTGATATTCTTTCAGGTATTTGTAGGTTTCTTAAACAATGTCTAGATTGCAAGCACAGGGGGGCTGAATCCATTTTTGCTTTTTCTGATTGGTTTTGTTCTAGTGTGTATTTTTGTGGGTTTTTAAAAAATTTATTTTTTAAATAGTACATTTCAAAAGAAGGCCTTCTAGTAAATAGAAGCCTGTGAATGCCCCTTGTTTTCTGTGCTCACGTGTAACAGGCTACTGGGAATCTAGTGCTGTGTGGTCTGCAGGGTAAAGCCTGTAGTATAAATATGTTGAGAACAGGAAGTGAGTATTATTTAACTGTGACCTTGCATCTTATTCTTCAGCAAGTTGCAACGAGATGAACAAGGCAGCATTATTGAACTAGAGAGGAGCAAAATCCCATTTAACTGCATGCTCGGCTTTGATGTATTGCCAAGTACTGTTGTCTGTGATAGCCTCTGGGATGCAAAGGAGACTGTAGCTATAGATGAGAGATTTTTATCAACTGAAGTGTCTAGCAATAATATCAGCTTTTATAATTTGTATGTGGAAGTTAATCTTTTAATACAATACATGGCATGGTATTTCTGTACCCCAGTTCGCGTACAAAATCAGCAGGATTTCATACTTCACACATGCACATTTACTATTTGCTCTAACACTGGTAGGTTTCCACTCTCATAGATGATATAATTCAAAGCTTGATATACTCTTCAGCACTCAGTACATTGTTTACTAACTACAGTGTAAATGCTTGAAAACATATCCATATTTGGTGGTGCTTAGCTATAGAAGATGATGTAAAATTGTCTGTGTGTAATTCACCTGCAGAGAATAGGCAGGGCTCTGCGTAGCAAGCCCAAGAACAGAAGATCCCCAATGTCCATTAAATCTAGGAAATAGGCTGGAAAACGTTAGGAGTTTGGGCCGAGACCTCCAGCAGTATGACTCTGTTTAGTGTTCTGGGAAGTAGCAGCATAATACGCTGGTTTGGTTGAACTCTTAGTATAAAAATTTGTTGTGATAATAAATCAGTTTCTGGTGAGTGGAGAGATGGCAGATCACAGCTGATATTAAATTTCAGTATTTAGCTAATCAGACCTTACATTGTCATGGTCAATATATTCATTTACACATGCTACAGGCTCAAAGCAGGATAAACAGGCAGGTAAAAAAGGATAAAATGGTTATAGAAGTTCTTTGAGAGACTTGGATCACTTGCATTGGAAACATCTCCCTTTCCCTCTTCCTTCTGTAGTTTTCTTTCTCTCTATTAATTCAGGTTGTACTTCATACTGGAACTCCTATTGTGTATACAACCTGGTGGGAGTAGAAGAATTGAATTCAGTTATATCCCAGCTCTTTAAAATAATCTGAAACGGCTTGTCTTGTACCAAGAAAGGTAATCATACAGTTTGATACCTTGTCCACCACAAAAGTGATAAATGTATTTTCACAATGCTTCTGAAGAGGCAAAGTTTTTTTGGGCTTGACTAGGACATGCATACATAGCTGATTATGTGTTATACTATTGTTTAAAATGTGTGTGGTGGTGAATCTGAGTTCAGGACAGTGCAATCTGGAAGGAAGGGCAGCAGCTTATTTTGTCATCTTTTTTGATGACAGCACGGAAACTTGCAGTATCTATACATTTTTCCATGACAGAGTATCCAGAGGTGAATTATTTGCTAAATGCAAGTAATTATATAGTAGTTAGCTTCATGTAGCTGACATGCCTGTAGTGTTGAGGACATGTGTTCTTTCTGGTCCTTGCAATCGGATTTTTTTTTTTTTTCCCTGATTACATTACAGAGGAAAACTTTTTACTCAAATCTTTTCTAAGGAAACATAGTTCATAGAATCATAGAAATGTCTGTGTTGGAGGGGACCTCTAGAGGTCATCTAGTCCAACCCCCCTGCTGAGAGCAGGGACATCCTCAACTAGAGCAGGTTGCTCAGAGCCTCGTTGAGCCCCACCTTGAGTATCTCCAGGGATGGAGCCTCAACCACCTCCCTGAGCAACCTGTTCCAGTGCTCCACCACCCTCATGGTAAACAACTTCTTCCTTGCATCCAATCTAAATCCACTCCTTTCTAATTTAAAACCACTGCCCCATGTCCTTTCACTACAGGCCTTTGTAAAAAGACCCTCTCCAGTCTTTTTATAAGCTCCCTTCAGGGAGCTTGTAAGTTCCCTTCCCCATGGAACTGCTTGTTTTGTTGATGTAGTGAGTGTGGCTGTACTGTCTGACTACAGCTGTTCAGGAGATGATAGCCGAGTGTACTTAGCCTGCACGGTGTTCTATATTTGCACTGAGAGGAATCCATTTATTTTTTCACCCTGCATCTTTTATTTCACCTCAGTGATAAAAATCCATCTAGCAATATGGTAGGTATCAGAAAAAATTAGGAAATTATTTTATCAGTCAGTGAAAACTAGAGTCCTATGCTGTTACATTAAAATTCCACCCCAGTGCAGTTAGAACAGCAAACAATAGTAGAAAGTCTTGGGAAAGATTAAACCAAAAAGCATCTCTGTAGTGCTCAGAAAGTCTGCGATAGGCAGAAACAGAACTCCACTGTTACAAATCTATCTTGAGGTATGTCACAACAGTGGCAGTGCAAAGGAGGGGTAGGGAGCAGTTTCTTTGGTGCTCACTCTTGGGGACAGATCATAAATAGCGTCCAGGCGTATGTGCTGGGAAGACAAAACAACTGGAGAAGCTGTGCCTTGATTAGGAATTGGTTAAATTCTTTTGCTTTTTCCACTTTACTAAAATTTCTTATTATATAGACAAAATTGCTGAGGGAATATGCCCAAAGCACTTTGATTATTTGTTTTTGCAGCAATTAAAACCCCAGCAAACCTACAGTTGTTCATACTGTTCTGCTCTACTCCTTTGCAGTATTTTTTCCATCATAGTTATGCTGTACCTTAGGTTTGCTGCCCAGCAGTGTACCAGGAAGTGGGATTTGGGGAAAATTTCCAATTAGAGGCTCTGTACTTAAGAGACAGTATAAACTGAACAGGTAGAAATTGCAGTACAGAGATACCACATCAATTAAGTCTGAACTGAGCTGAAGACCTCATCTCAAATTCCCAGCTTATACAAGCAAATGATACTATTAAACATTTATAAAAAGCCTGGGAGAACTATCTATATATAACCACAAAGAAAGCATGGGAAGTTATAGTTGAAATAATGGTGTATTACATTGATATTTTACTTGATGTGTTCAGAGTCTTTGGCAAAGCACACCACTTTTCCAGCTGATTATTCTTTGTGTTTTGTCTGTGTAGATTCTTTCCTTAGTTTAATACCACAAAATGGTTCTCGAATTAACAGCATTTTTGTCTGTAAGATATTGAAAATGTCCTAAGTAAGGATGTGAAATGTGTGTCTTGAGTCGTTTCACTTTCACTTGCCCTTCTTCTAAGAGGATGATTCAGTTATATTCCAAGGCTGTATATTATTGTCTTTAAAAATATATGGATAACTTTCTCATTCCTGCAGAATTTTTGTCTGTCTGAACATAAAAGCAAGTATTCAAACTATTTCTCAGAGTTACACAACATAGTAATAACGTTTTTTGTTATCAGCCAATTGCCTACTTTGATGAAAACCAGTTAGTTGGGAACAGTTTACATCCTTCTGTATTTACTTTGAGATTTTCTTGGAGTGAGAAAGCACTGTCATAATCCTGAGGCAAAATCCATCTGTTTCTTGCCATTAAGGAAGCTAAAATTTGAGTTGACTTCAAAAGAAGACCATTTCTCAGAACTGAACAATAAGGTAGATTTACGGCTGGTGTACCTAAGATTGAAAGGCTTAATACAGCACTTCCATCTCTTATGAGTAGGATACTGTGATTGAGATCCATGCAGATTGACTTGGTTTTGCACTAAGATCTCTTATCCAGTAATTTTTATTTGGCTTCAGCTATACCTTCCTTTTGAAGGTTACCAGAGTAATTATTCATTCAGTCATTTCAATAAAAGGACTGACCTTCCAGGAAGAGAACTGCTAGAAGCAGTAATTCTACTGCAATGTCAACTCAGGATTTGTGGTCTGATGTAGGCTCCTGAATGTCTGTCCAAAGTGATCCCAAGAGTTGTCCTATGAAAGACACCCTTTCAGAGTTGTCCTGAAGAAAATGAGGGAGATGCCAAATTTGGCATCCTGAGTCTCCTTTGAATGTGTCCTTTTCTTGCAGCCTTCATCATCCTTGATTTCCTGTGTCAATTCACAAGAGCATATATTTCTGATTCAGAAAAGTTTGAAATGGATTCACTGAGTTAGTGCTGTTTGCTGTCTTCCCCTCCCGATTTGAAAACTCTTTAAGAGTTTATGTGATGTGATGTTTGGGTGTGCCTACATTTTCATTCAAAGTAGAGGCTGAGTTCTTGCATAGCTGTGAATTCCAGGGTGATTTTGTATTTTGTTAAAAGATCTTTAAATGTTTCTGCTGTTTTGCATATCATGAGGGGAAGTCCTAAAAACTTAAAACCAGAGCACTTACCAGATGTTGAGATGCGGCTGAGATGAGCTTGGGTCATGGCAGTAGCAGATGACTGAATTAGTCATATGTTTTCTGAGAGTTTTAAGGCTTTAATTTAGTTTTTGCATTTTTATTTGTGCTTGAAGAGCATGGACCTTCAAGAGGAAGATCAAATACTGTCAATTTCTCCTGTTCTATTTCTCATGTGCAAGTGCCATTAGAGAAGTGTAGGAGGAATGGACAGAGAAAACCAGTTCTAAGGCAGGCACAGTGTTGAGAAGATACTGGAGAAAGTGGAACTGCTCTTATATTTGAGTACATGAGGAAGGGAACGTAAAGGGGGAGCTCTGTATAAATCTTGATGTGGATAGAAAACATCTTTATTAAAGGAAGCAAGCCTTCTTTGTACCTAGCCAAGGGCTGTGAGTGACATCTTAATGTACAAGCCTTCATAAAATACCGTGTTCTAGCAAAGTAGAAATAACATTAAAAAAAAATGTTTTCCTGCATACGTAGGACATCTTATCCCCAAACACCTCCTGTTAAGCCTACAGTAACATGGAACTTTGGCAGTTTTGGCAAGCAAGTGACAAGAGACCGTAGGTACCACGGATCAGTACTGAGATGTGTTGCTGGAGCGCAAGCAGCTGGAAATGCTTCTCTTGGATGCATTGTGGATTTATTTTACCTTTTCTGTCCCATCCTCCCCTCCTCCCAGCAGCACTTAAATGTTCAGAGTTTTGAAAAAGAATAAACAGTGTGGAAGTTCTCCTCTAAATCCAGAAAATGCAATTTATCTTCCTTATTATCAACTAATAAAAGCTTAAGGGTGTTTGAGGCATCTCCATGCTGTCTGCCAATCCAGCTCTTGTGTTGTGGACCTTGAAATATCCCCTGCATTCCTGAATGTCTTCTGTTATTTCCTCTTTATAAATGTTCACGCTTTAGAAATTGACCACAAACATTTGCTCTGATACTTCATGTTTTATAAAACTTGTTCAAGCTCAGTGGGTAGAATGAAAGATGTCAAATCTAGGGAGAGAATATATAAAGGACAGATGTTTGCACCAACTCGCATGTTCGGTGCCTGGTATTTTAATCCCTTGGTCCCTGTTGGTAATAGCTCACTTTTACAGGTGGGGAAAATATGATGAGGTAAATAAGAGGATATACTTAAGATGTGCATATGTAGCTAACTCAAAAGACAAAAGATTTCATTTAGACTAAACTACTAGAAAAAGTTAAAATTGCTGAGGGTTTTTTGGGGATGGGGACATTCATAACTACTTCAGACAACATTAAGAATTTATAGCGTAAATATGCTTCAGGTACAAATCAATAATTGTCAGAGGACCTTGCAAAGCACTTCTCTGTGAAGGGTTTATTCTGAAACTGCGCGTGACTACATTTCAGGCACCCCTCTTTTGTACCTTTTGGTATCGGTCATTGTCAGAAAATAGGAAACATCCTATCTGGTCTATTGATTGCCCACAGCCACAGGTACTTAGTGCAAAGCATCTTCTTATCCAGCACATTGTGGTACCTTCTGAGAACCTTCAGTTTCCCTGGTATGCTTTCTAATAACGGCATATGCTGTTTGTCATGCTTTGCACTGGTCCCTGGGCGGGTCTAAGAGAGGAGGGTATGGCTGGGTCCAGGTGACTTATGACAGTTGTTGTCTCAGGGCTTGCACTGGGGTCATCAATCCAAAATAATAATATATATAAAAAAAAAAGTGGTGTGAGGTTAATGTTCTCCACTAGTTTACTAAAATGTTGCTTAATACCCTAAATTAACCATGTCTCCAAAGCAAATGACTTTACACTGTGGAGAGTAGAATAGTTCAGCTGCTGGGAATGCTTTGTTCTTGCATGAAGCTTTTGCATTCGTAGATTTCCAGAACTGTCATAACACAGTGAGTCTAGGTAGTCCCTTCAGGAGCTTTTTGACAAAAAAACTGCAGTTTTTTTCCACCACAATGTAGAAATCTAGTTGGGGGGGTGGTGGGGGGAAAACGTTCTCTACCAGTGGAAGTTCCCTGAATTTCCTGCTTAGGTCGCAAGGAATTAAACAATTCTTTTACAAGGTTCATCAACCAGTGTTTTAATCTGATGCTGGACCTGTAATTTCTGGGGGAGAATGAGCTCTGTGGCCGTCTGTCTGGTGCCCTTGGTAGTCTGTGCCAGGGGAAAGAAGACCTGTGTTTTTTTCCAGTCCAGGCTGCGAGTGGAACAGTCTCCAGTTTGTGAGCAGAAAGGCACCTGAGCGTGCATTTCATTGAAGAATCATTATTGGGTAATGTGTCTCTGGAAGGTAGAGGAGGATTTCTGATGTTGTTTGGAGAACCATCGTCACAGCACTTTTTGAGGCCCATCATTGGATGCTTTGGTTTCTTACATCAAAAGACTTGGGTAGGGTGGTTTGAAAAAGTTCAGCTTTGAATTGTAGTTTTCATCCAGGGTGAGAACTGCTTTAGTCCCATCACCATTTGCCAGCAAAATAAGTAGTATTGATTCTTCCAAGTCTGTAGGATTGATAAGGATTGTCTCCTTGAAGTCTTCATTTGGGTTTTCTTGAGGGCAGTTTTCAGGTAGCTGCTCTTGTCTGAGATAAAGATTTAACAGAAGCAGTCTGGGAAACTTGCCTGTACCAGCAGAAAGAAGCCAGCTTTTGGATGCAGCTCTCTGAAGGTGTATCTGTAGTCTTGGGATAACTTTCAGAAGTTCTGTTTTTTCAGTCTTTTTTCTTTTTTTTTTTTTTTTTTTTTTAATTTGTCCTGACAACTTTATTCTTTGATTTTTAAGACAGGTTGACTTTGCAGAAAAAGACAAGAGGGGAATTCTAAACTTTAAAGAGCTTTGGTGCGGAACTGTCAAGACTGTCAAATGGAGAGCTGTTGCTTAAGACTGGCCATCTGATCAAAGCAAGCTTTATGCTTACAGAAAACTTTTATTTTGTTCTTTCTATGTCTGCCTATCATGCCCCTGTAAAAAGGATTTTTATGTTTGTCCAGTTCCTCAGTGACACACGCTTCAATTTTATTACACTTTCTGGTGCTTTCTGTTTCTATCAAGATACTGACTTCACATTTATAGTTATTTCCTTAGGCTGTTCCCTGAGGCTGCTGCATAGAAAATGTTAAGCTGATCTATTTGTCTAGAATATCACCATGCTGATGGTTTTATCTGGGAAACATTGCCATGGCTTTATGCAGACTTCTGTTAACAGCACTGGTTGTTGAACAGCATGGGCCTGGCTCTGAGCAGTGGCTTGGGCTAGAGGCCTTCAGAGGTCCACCCTAAATTAATTTAGCTTATGTAATAAAGAGAAAATGTGAATCTCAGAGTGCCTCTTCTACTTTTTAAGTCATGTGAAGGTTTGAGTTATAAAAGGAATTCTTGGCCAGTTAGTAAAGCTCATGCTAATGGCCTGTCTGCCATGTTCGTGTGGTCTATCAGCAAGTCTCCAGCTGTAGCTAAGCGAAAGGAAAGAGCAGTGATGTTCTGGGGAAATTTACTCCTTCATTGAAAGGATCCTCTATTCCACTTATTCCAGAAATGTGGACAGAGGTCAATGGATGGTTTTACTGAAGTAGGGCCATGAAACAAATGGTGTGTACTTCTAAACATGCATTTCCATGCTCTGGAAGTCTATTTCTTGTATGTGTTTTCCCTTAAACACATCTCTGTTGCATTCCTTAGTATCTCCTGGCAGTGGTGTTTTTCATTAGGGGCTGGTTGCTTGGTCTAGTGAGCCTCTCCCTTTTTACTCAAAGTTCTTTGCTATCTGTCCCCTGATATTTGCACATGTGCCTGGGGTTTATTTCCTTATTATCTCAAAGCAGGGTAAATGTACAGTGCTTCTGTACCTTAGAGCTTCTCACCTTTAGAAAGTGCACAGGTACACATTGCCCATGGCTGATGTTTAGTCAGCAGTGATGACATACCATAATTTAAAGAATTTTACTGGGTAATTCTGCATCCATTTTGAGTTAAGCTCTTGATTGCTTTACCTTTTAAAGAAGATATCCTGTGTCACTCAGTCCTCAAAAGTGAGGATTATCAACAAAAAAATCTGCCTTCAGACTCTTCCATGTGGCTCATTTGTTGAAGAAATCTGATGGAGAGGGTGCATTCCTCTACCTGTTATTGTCCAGCTGGTGAATATTATCATGGAGAACAAATGCAGACTGATATGTCAGGTTGTCCTCTGCAAGGGGAAAAAAAAAAAAAAAGATTGTAAGAGGAACAGTGCATGAATTTGTATTGAAGTGAAAGGGAGTAAGATGTTTGTCCTCATCTTCATCTCTGACTTGTTTGAAAAGCTGTGTCTGTAGTTATTTGATGCCTGTAGCTGTTTTCAGTGGATTTTTTTTTCCTGCTGGAAAAGGATTTTGTGGTAAAGGATTTTTTTTTTCCTCAGTAAAAGAAATGCTTAATTGTTTCTTAGTATGTGCTAGGGTTTTACAGGTATATTACTTGACTCCCAGGTGAATTGGTCTGTATTTTCACTTTGTTATAACTTTTTTTTTTCTTCTTTTTAAAGAAACGATTGAAAGCAGCAGAAGCAGAAAGCAAGCTAAAACAAGTGTATATACCCAACTAGTAAGTATCTTTTTGTATTGTTTGGTTTTCTGTTTCATTGTAGAGGGTCTGGTGTAGTGGTTTCCATGGCGTGCCAGTATTATGTGTTTGCTTTAATTACATAATGAGAGACATAATTGAGCAAACTTGTCAGAGAAGTATTAAATTAGGTTACCAATATAATGAACCTTCTGTTGATGCTTGAACAGGCTGGAATTCCTGTGTATTTTAGCTGAGTTAACACTAACCACCCTGATGCTAATAAACAGCTAGGAGCCCTGTGGAAGAAACCACGATAGCTTTACTTGTTGAAAGCTGGCTGGAACAAAGCCACGCTCCTCACAGTATGGTTACCCCGCTGCTGCCGAGTGTGTAACAGACAGAGCTGTTCCCACACACTGACCGTCCACTTCCTGAGCACGGGGGAGTTCCTCCATAGGCAGCTGAGGACGTTCCCTTCAGGGCTTTCCTGGTTAGGATGCTGGGCTGTCATGTTGCTCATTTCTGTCATCCTGTATAGTGTTCCCATCTTGAAGCCATCATTACTTATCTTCTAATCTTTATTTTTATGCAGACTGGGAGTTGGGAACTTGCTAGCAGGTCAGCATGGTTGTGAACAAAAGGGTAGTAGCCTAATTAACCACTCCGTAATATATCTGGTTTTCTTAGCGTTTGTCATCAGTGGATCACCAATGCATGGTTGTTTCCTAATGTAATTTATATATATATGCGCTTATATAGAGTAACGGATTAAAATCAATATATATGTTTTGGTTTGGGTTTAATTTTCTTTTTAAGTCTTCTTGAAATGTTTCTTCTATTGCATTCTCTCTGCGTAACCCAGTCAACAGGTGTTATAGTGTGGAGCTTGAAATCTCCCCTGTCCTTTCTCTTTTCAACTTTCACTCCCAGATACATTCCCATATGTGTTATCCCAAATAACTCCTTTATTCTTCTATGCTATCTCCTTTCAAATTTTTATGAACTTCTACCATGTGTTCTGTTACTTAATACAAACCTAAGTTTTATATGCTCACCTTGCAAGACAATCCCTTGTTTCTTGTGCAAATAGAGGATCCCTGATTTCTTTTTTGCTTTTGAAATATGTTGCTATATCCCAGGTGAATTTACTAAAAATTAGGTGTGAAGCCAAACAGATGTTGTGTCATGCAGCTTTTCAACAGAATTGCTTTTTGTCGATGGTGTTGCTCTACCGGGGGACACCGGACATCAAATTAGACCTGAATTCACAATGTGATAAGCTTGTGAAGTGAAAGCCAATGTAATTTAGACTGTGGATATGAAAGGATATTGCAGATGAGAGAGACTGGTAGTTTTGCTTTTGTTCTTGGATTATAAAATATGTTTGTAGCGCGTTGTATTTGAAGGGTTATGGTGCTCATTTGATAATGGCCGTCTGAAGTAGTATCTTATTCCTCAACACTGTATCTTAGCCAAAGAATTCTTGCTGCTATCTAGAGAATATAATCAAATCAGCAATTTACATCTCTACTTGAGGAGAAGACTTCTGTTTCTACCCATGTGGTTGCTATTTTTATCTCTGGGTTTGATTTCCATTCACAGTTGATTTTTGTGAGTTTTACACCATAACTTACATATTGTTTAATTGATGAAATGAGTGTCAGACTTTCTTCCTCCTTCAATACCCTTTCATGTGTATCAGGTAATGTACCAATTGTATATATGACTGACTTAATCTGACGTGAATGCTTCTGCTGCCTTTTTTCCCCCTATGAATTGTTGCTGCATTTGGAGGTGTTAAGTATTTCTAAGATTTTTGGGTTGTTTCTACTCGGGTTTCAGTACAAGGTTTGGCACATAAGGAATGTATTGCATCTACATTATCTTGTGACCTAGAAGAAGATTATATTCTTGGCCTGTAATAGCAATACATGGTGTAGGGATCTAAATATCAATGTTATTGATTTGTCCTTATCATGTTACTGAGCCCATTCCTGTTTCAAGGCTTGAACCATAATAATCCACCTGTCATCTCGAAAATAAATTACTTGATCTAGTCTGTCAAGACCTACACAGAAGTGTATCAACTGAGTGAAACCTATTCTAACAATAACTGACATAAAATTGTTTGCAAAGAGATCCCAGAAGATATCGGACTCAAACAATTTTTATTGTTTGTGTGTGTGTCTGGCTGTCCTCCACTGATAGGACTCTTGTTGGTACCTGTAATGTTAATAGGAAAACCTAGGAAGAGGGGAGGAAATAATAAGAAAGACAACAGAGGTCTTGAAAGGTTATTTTTCATGTCACATACATGTTGTACAGTCAAAAAATGACAGCTCTACCTGAAGCTTTAGAGTTGTTATTTTTTTAAACTTGAGACTGTGCACCAAATTTATAATGTGGGTAACTGAAGCCTGGAGAGTCATACAGGTAATTGATGTGAGATTATCAAGTCCTAAACCAACATCCTAGATAGTGGATAAGCATTTCTGTGCTCTTTCCAAGAACAACCCTGATTTTGGGAGAGGCTTCTGTAGTTGATTTGACTGAACCCATTGCTTGTAGGCGTGGCTTTGTACTGCATCCTTAGGTTGGAAAGCACTAGTGTGCTTTCCTGATGAAAGGAAAAAGCATAAAATCCATTAAAATCTGCATTCAGGAAATAATGCAAAAATACTTCTGTTTTCTGTAGCAATTTCTGTCAGTGGAAGTGGTGATAAAGCAGCAACAGAAGCCTTGAATGCACAAAGAGATTCCATGTCCTTACACACTGCATCCTGCCATCCGCCAGTGTGGACAGGAGGCTTGGGGACCTTTCCTGTTACAGATGTAGCCTCAGCCTCTTTCTCCTCTAGTGTGTACCCAAGCATACTCTTCAGGCTGTTGTAGGAATCATACTCTGGTTCTTATGGCCACTGTATGTACTAATTACTTTTCCTCTTTTTTTTTGGTAACAATCTGGATTGTGTAGCTGGTGCTTTTTGGGACTAGGACATCTGCAAATCATGATGGCTGAGGCATACGATTTTGTGTGGCTTTTCTCTTTTTTGCTTTCATCTAAGTGATATTAGAAGGGGTAAGAACAGAAAGGAAAGAATAAGAGCTCCATGCAACCCCCAGTCTCCAAAATGTATTGGATGTAAAATGTAAATTTTGTATTTACATTGGTAAATGTAAATTAATACATTCTACTTACAGTATTTTATCTGAGAATCTCAAAGCACTTTTAAAGCTGCAAACTCTGCCTTGCAAACACTTGTAAAGTAGGGAAATAATCTCCCTACCCTGCCTCTTTTTTTTTAAGCTAATAAGGAAACTGGAGGAGTAGGTCAAAGCTTTGAATGACTGCAAGGGGTGACTGCTTAACAGGCTGAAGATAGTTCCTTAGTCTGTTTCTCAGTTGGTCATCTGCCCGAGGAGCGAGACTTTTTTCCTTCTCTTTAACTGTGCAGAGGTTCATTGCAGTATGGAAAACGTAAAGGTTTAACGGGGTTCTTTCTTTTGTAGCTGTGCTAGTTAAAATGGTGAACCTCAATTATGTTGGAGAAAGCTGCTCATTTTCAAATGGCATTATTTAGCAGTCATTAGACCTGCTCTTAGAAGTGAGTATTTACAGGAGCCTGGCGAGTTGTGATGAGAGCTCACGTTCTCCATTTGGATGAGGAATCCAGACGCTTGCACTGGATGCCTGGAGGTAGATGGCATGAACGTTCCTTACAAAGGGTTTTAAATGGTGCTTTATTTCTTAATTGTTCCATTGCATCTAGCACCACTATGGTTTCCTGAATGACACTCACTGATGCTGCTAAGTTTATAGTTACTGTTAACGAGTAAAGTTTCATCTCTGTGCTGTGGGTCAAATGCTAGTTAGCCATGTAGAAAAGGGATTTCAGTGTTCTGTGTGGAATATCTTCAGTGTGGGATTTTTGGGCAGGGGCTTCAGTCCGTGATGGCTGACTTCCAGTGCTGCTTTTCTGCATGTGCTTTATCACCTTAATCACTAACTGAGACTGATGTCCTGCAAAATAGATCCCGGAAATCTGCACTTCGTGAGCCCTGTTCTAGTATAACTGACTGCTCCAGTGCAATTGAAACCCGTTTAAAAGGTTTCCATTTTTGATTTAAGAACTGGAAATGAGAGTTTACTGCACTATCAGTATTCTTGCTACCTTATTTGCATCTTTCACTTCAGTTTCATTAATTGCCTAATGATTCATCCAGTTATTCATTTAATTCTTTTGTTAATAGCTAAAGCAGGCTTTGGTGATACCAAACAAGTTTAATTAACATATCAGCAGCAATTAAGAGCTTTTTGCTTCTCATATGATGAAGACATTAGCTGCCTAAATTTTATGGTTACTGCCTCTGTGAAACTTGCCCTTAGCTTTAGAGCAGCACGCTGTCTGGTGCTTGTTGCAGTTACATTAATAGTAATGTTCTGAATTCCTGAAGTTGTTGCCACAACTACAGCATGACAGTTTTGTGAGCTGTGCGATTTGGTGATCGGCTCTCACCCGTGCATCCCTTTCACTTGTGTTTGAAATACAGGTTTGGTAAGGGTTGTAGACAGGACAGTGGAGTTGGGCCATCACCCTCCTGGCTGCACGAGATCTTAATACTTTGGATGTGCATGCCAATGTGTGCAGTCTTGTTCTCAACTGTTTCCAACACATCAGGGCTTCTGAGCATGCTGCTCAAAAAAACCCCAAACCTTTTCATGTTTTCTACTGATGGATTTCAGACTCCTTTATTGTTTTGGTTTTGGTTTTTTTTTCTTTTCCAGAGGATAAACCAATGTATAGCAGGGAAGCAACATGCCTGATGCTGAGCTATAAGACCTGGATTGGAGGCTTAGTTTTCTTTCCTTCAGTCTTTTGCTCATCTGTTGAGCAGCACTGCTTATAACAGTGTGCATCTGTGCGCCCTGCTTGCTTTACAGCATCTTGGTGATGTTTGCACATGGAGTTTGCTAGTGAATCATTGGCAAAAATTCTTTTGCAGCAGGTTACTATAGTGACATCCCAGAGCAAAATGCTGGGTAGCATGAATATACCTTCTTTCAACTTTCCCTTTGTTAAATGTGCCTGCAGATCTCCTGCCATCTGTGGTGTTAGAACTTTGTGCCATTCTGATAAGCAGCCTGAAACACTTTAATCCTTGTGAGAGCCAGGCAAATTAATAGCCAAAAGAAGAAAACATAAACAGGCTTGTTAATTGAAATTTTTTTTTTTTACTTGCAGCCCTCCCTTCCTCCTCCCTTTAGCTTTTGGATTGTGTATGGGCTGCTCAGTGTACTGAAGGAGTGAACTATTTACAGTATTGTTGTGCTGCTTAGCCTCCTAAGCTTTCTATGCTACAGAAAGGCCCCAAACTTTTCAGTGAGGAGCACCATCAGAATCCAAAGTTTTTCTTGGACTGGGCAAATACTCTTACCTCCTTATGCAACGTGTGCGTGTTCCTTGTAGGTTATTCGGAGCAGAATCTATTTTGTCTGTATAGAAACAGAGCTTTACCAAGTTCTGTATCTCAGTGTCCGATCAGACATTTTCAAATGAGAGGGACAACCTTCTGGTTTCCAGACCAGTGTAAGCTTTCTAGTAGTGTTTGGGTTTGTTCTGGAATTGCAAAGGCCAGTTGTCTTCAGAATTCAATTTCTTGGAACTCCTTTGCTTTCATGGATCATTGCTGAGAACATGAAACCTAATATTGATGTCCCATTAGAAATAAATTAATTTGGCTGTATTCCCATAATGCTGTTTTTGCACTTCTAGCCAGAGTGATAAGTAATAGATATTCTGGGTCACTGAAATCATTGTGACTCCTATGTCAGTGTGCAACTGCTATGTAAGAAAATGTGCTTTCAGAAAGCTGTTTTATAAAGACCATTTTAAGATATTTTTTCTTGAATAAGTGGATTCCAGATGATGGGGTTATTAATTGGAAATAAAAGGAATATGCCCACTCTCTTCACTCTTCAGGTAACAGAAGATGGCTGAATTATAATTGGCACAAGTTAGCACCAAAGGCTGCCTGCTTTTTGTTGCTTCTGTAAGCTGAGCTCCTAACAGCACCTTGGAGTCTTTGCTTGTTTTTATAAGCTACTGGTGTGTTGTTCTCTGAAACTTCTTGTGTGACTTCTTGTGCCTTCATTCCCCACAAGTCCTGTCCCTGCAATATCGATTCTTTTTCCTTCTTGTTCCCTCCTGTGCCAAGGATTTTTTTTGATGCCTCATTTCCCCCCTCAGACAGTTCCTCTGCAGAGATTTTGTACTATTCCATACTGCTCTCTATGCCAAGGTTTTGTTTGTCCTTTCATTCTCAGCTCCGGCGAGTGGCTTCCCTCCCCCGCCCTTCCTCCTTTGTGAGTCAACATTTTTAAGAGACTATAGAGATGAGATGAGGTGATTCAGATGTTGTATTAGAATGTATTAGCAATAGCTATCAGTGCCTTTCTTGCTCTACGGATGTTAGGCTTTCAGACTTCTTCCATTTAGTAGAAACCTAAATGCTTTCTATTCAAAGCACAGACCGTAGTTTAAGACTTGTCACAAGGCTCATACTCAGGAAAATCTCTGTGTATGTGATATGGCTGGAGACTTTTGTTCACTGTTTGTTGGATATGCTTTTGTTCATTAACTTCCGTTCAGTGATTGTTTGTGCTGATGTGATTTGTGCCTACCTTGCGGTAAGACTACGTGGAAATATTTGTGACTGCAGACTAGGGTTATATTTCCCTGAATAGGGCAGCAGTTGCTCTTCCTCTGCCTACCTCTTCTGGTCCATCCCTCAGCCTTCTCCCTGGAGATTTAAGTAAAAGGTCCCTCATGTTGAGGACAGAGAGATCTGTAGGTGAGATCTTTTTGTCACCTAGATCAGAATGTCCTGGATAGTAAGATACCTACCTGGCCTCAGTAGTTTGTTGTTCTGAAATGATTTTGGAGTCTTGAAAATGGCATCTAACAGTTATAGTTATTTTTCTTACTGGCGTTATTCAAATATTATTGGAGACAGTGTGTTCATGGAAGTCAGATTGCTGGTAAGTACAGCCTGTTCTGGAAACCATACAAATGAAAATTCAAATGTTTTTTGGGCCATACTTTTGAAAAGTAGGAAATTGCATGCCTCAGTTAATGTTTGTCCTCCTTTTTGCTTTGTGTTTTAAGTAACAAGCCAAACCCCAACCAGATCAATGTAAATAATGTCAAACCAGGAGTGGTAAATGGTACTGGAGTACAGGCACAGAACACGGGAGCAGGACGGGCCTGTGAAAGCTGTTATAGTAAGTGACATGCCAGTGTGGCAGTTGTGCATAGAGAGTGAGTGTTGTGTTGCAAACAGTAAAATAAAAGCTGCGGTGGGGGGGTAAGGTTGGGAGAGAAGGCTTTGGAAGGGTGGGGGGATGGAACTTGACATAGCAGCATTTAAGCAAAGTTGGGTTGGTTTTTTATTGCTAATGTTACATTTGTAAATATAATTATGAAGTTTTAAAGGGGGAGTTGGTAAATGTCCAAAGTAATTGCAGGTAGCTTTTGAGCAAAGACTTAAATCACCGATGTGTGAATTTGACAATTTTTTTGTAATTGTTTAGTTTTCAAAATATGTGATACTGTTGTACTTGGTTTGCTCTCTGATACTAATAAACTGAATTCTAATGATTGCGCTCCTTTATGGGGAGCCTTTAGAGGTGCTGGAATGTTGCACTGTACAAGAAGTTAAGTCACAGATTTCTTACATTCTTTAGTCATAAAATTAATGAATGGGGAGTTTCTGAAGACAGTCTTCCCTCTCTCCTAAGCTCTGCAGAAACTCTTGTCTACCAGTCTTGCAAAATGAGTTTTCAGTTTCATTGGCAGGGAAGTTTCCTATCCTACTAGTGTTTTTTAATGTTCGTATTTTAAAAGGGATTTATATGTCTAATTAGATGTGCTGAAATCACAAGTATATTTAACAGTGGTGATGACAGTGAAGTAATCATCATCTTTTTTTTTTTTTTTTTTTAAGGTCACTTTGCTCTGCACTGTCTCTGTGGGTTTTCTTTTGTGATTGTTGTTTTGGTTTTTTGTTTTGTTTTGTTTTGGTTTTTTTTTTTTTTTTTTTTTTTTTTTTTTTTGTTTGGGGGGTGGGGTGGGGGTGTGGATTTTGGGTGGGGGTTTTTTTTGTCATTTACACTTAGGACTCCTTCCTTAGGGACTCATGTTCATCCTGTCAGAAAACTCACAACTTCAAGCACTCTCTGGAATTTTATTTTCAGGAATTTTAATTCCAGACAGATCCCCAGCAAAGGAGATAAAATACTAAGGTCAAAATTAGATATACTCCAAGAGTTCTTAACAACAGGCCACTAGCCTGTGCCTGTAAAGAGACAAGGCTATAGAAATGCAGCAAACCAGTTATTCTGATAGAGCTAGAGCTCATGAAGCCTTGTTCTTTTAACGGTTGTCAGCTTTCAACTTCAGTATTTTATGAGGCCCTTATTTTCTTGGTGGAATGTGAGACAAGAATCCTTCCAGTGGACTAAAAATTCATTTGCTGAAACTTCATGGTGTTAGATAAAAATCTGCAGAGAATGATACATTTAAGCACAGCAAGACCTCTGGAAAAGAACAAACTTACCTCTTAAGAGAAATGAGTCCTGGTTCAAATCTTGCTGAAAATATATGCAGTACTTTCTTCATAGAATGGAAGTATTCTGCTGAAGCACAAATAGATAGTCACTAGCTTGTAATTAAATCAAGTGAAAAAAAATTTGCTATGACTTCTATAAGGTCTTCTCAGGAAACTCTACTAATTATGACACATTAATGAAGCACTGGGGAAAAAAAATAATAATTTGAATTCAATAAATGTGATTAAAAGCTCTTTTCTGAATGAAAACTTGTATGCACAGATATACTTGAATTCAGGGAAGAGGTTCTAATACCTGTGGTTCCTGTGTTGCCTGTTACCCATAATGAGCTAAGAAAAGTTACTCATCATTGCATTTGAGCAATATTCTTACCACAAATGTGAATCAAGATAGCATCTTTAGTCCAGGAATAAAACAGAAATGCCAATAACATGGAGCTGACAAGGAACTTTTGCATAAGGCTGCACAGTAGTTACTCTATGCATTTTTAGTAGTCTTCTAGTTGTATTTAGCCTTCTCTAAAATAAGAACAAGGTTTTTCTGGGTATATCAACTTTGTGTTTTCAGTTTTACAGAATGTAAAGCCTGCTAATTATGTAAATTATTGAACACAGGAAGTTCCACCTCAACATGAAGAAAAACTACCTTACTGTGAGGGTGATGGAGCACTGGAACAGGCTGCCCAGAGAGGTTGTGGAGCCTCCCTCTCTAAAGACTTTTAAAACTCACCTGGGTGTGTTCCTCTGTGGCCTGCCCTATGTGATCCTGCTCTGTCAGGGAAGTTGGATGGACTTGATGATCTCCAGAGGTCCCTTCCAACCCCTATCATTTTATGATTATATATGAATGCTGTTCATTCTGCTAGTCTCGTTTATAATGATGGCAAACAAAATTAAGATGGAGGAAAAAGAAATAAGGAGGATATAAGCTGTGAATTAGGTGACACTTAAGCCATGAAAGAAGAGAGCCCATCTTAGATCATTTTATTTATATTTGTATTGTGATTGTTGTCAAATAATGCTATAGCTGGTAGGATACAGGTAACCTAGGGAATTGCCTTCAATTAGATCCTACAAATATTACAGAGGAAGAATTTTGCTCAACCTATGAGAGTAATAACTGCTTTGATAAGAAAACTTCTGATTTCATTTCAGTGCTACCATCTGGTGGGCAAAATGCAGACAGCAAAAATCACATTGCTATAACACTAGAACATTCTGATACAGTGAGTTTTTGTTTTATTTTGTGAAGGATACATAAGATATTATTAAAACAACTTGAACATCTGGTTTGGGGATAAAGTCATTTTGCAGCATTGCTGCCAAGCCTCAGGGCCAAGCACAGGGAACAACCTCCTCTTCCAGCCTCTCCATAATGCATAACACCAAACTGTAAAATTTCACATCCAACAGAAATGAAGAACAAAATACACTGAAGCTGCAGCTGTACACATCTAAAGAAATACACCTGATAGCTTTAAAACCAGGGAACTCTATGAGATTAAAGCTGCAGAATTTTAAAAGCCAGCAACAGGAAAAGGGAATCATGCTTATTTTAGTATGGGTAAGTTAAAGACAAAGTTACATCAGGCATTTGGAGGAAAAGTGGAAAGGAAAATCACTAGGAAATCTTTATAAGTAGTTACTGAAAGGCTCTGTTAAGATGCCATAATGAAGAGCAGTGCTGTTTTCTTTGGTACACTTAGAACTTACAACGTGAAGGTGGAAACAAGAGTCAGATCTGATCTTCTCCAACTACCGCCTGAACTTCTGGGATCTGGAAGAAAAGGGACCAATTGTTCCAATTTTGTATTACTTACTTTCAAATGAATCTGGCCCCAAACCTCAAACATTTATGTAAACTTCTTGCCTGTTAAAATGTACGTAACTGTCATAACCACATGACTTTAATTTTTACAAAATCTTGTGAGAGATTTTACTGAAAACAATTCTTCAGATTCGAAGTTCTGGTGTCATTAACTGTCATGTGGCTGAGATTTTACCCTTGGCATTCTTCATCTTTCCTATACTGTCATTTTCTCAAATGTAAATAAGGGCTAGCTACTGATGTTTCCAATGCTTCCAGTCCCTAATCAAATGCTCTCTTTGGCCATCTGCCCACACCTAATAGTGAACTGTCTATTAAAATGTGATTGAAGATGTATTATATAATAGGGGATCACTGTGACCTCTAACCTGGCATAAATCCATGGAAAAACAGCAACATTTAATCAGTGTTTGTTTGTTTGTTTGTTTGTTTGTTTTGAGCAGGTGTGATTTCACTGTTACTTCTAGTATCTGAGTTCAATACATTAAATCCTTTGGTTTAATTCAGCAGATTTCATAGAATAATCTTTCATGTTTAAGTGCTGATATTGGTATTTTTTGAGTCTTGGGTAATTAAATCTACTCCTCCAGAAGGTCAGACAGTAGGTGACAGTGTCTCTAAGAACTTGCACTAATGAGTACAACAGTAATTTATGATAATTTTAATCTTCGTAATAAGGTTCACAGAGATCTGGTCAAGCATTCCAAAACTACCTTCATCAGGAAATTTGTACTGCAGTTGAATGAGAATAAATAACTATTTTCTCAGATTTGTCTCTCATATTGCTCCTCTGAGTTCCTACCAGTCTGACTAGAACAAATATCCATTCTTCCAGTAAAAAGTGACTTCTATTTTTCCTACTAGAGTCTTGGCCCTTGGCTTAGATGTGATAGCTATCAGATGCAAGAAAGACTGAGATGAGTTATTGTGTTATATGTAAAGACATGGAAAGCATTTTTCAACTCGTGATACAGTATGTTCCTTTCGTTTCTGAAGTTTGAGCCCCTCTACACATTTTATGTTGAAAAGGTGAACAAAAATTAGAAAATCCCAGATTTTCATGCCAGAAGAGCAGAAAGAATAAATATTCGTTTAATCTGATTTTCTACAGCAACTATTTCAAGGCCATGTGGAAGTTCGGGATGAGTTTTGGTTTGCCTTTTTTTCTTTTTAATAGAAGTATTTTATGATTATTTATGGTAAGATCTCTTTTTGCAGTACCCCAGAAATTCAACAATTGCTTCTATTTAGACATAAATAGAAATACATAGGAAACGACACATCCTGGCTCAGAGATGCTCCTTTTCCTATATGCAGTGTTCTGTATTTTTTTGAGGGGCAATACTGATTGGAACAACTTTTGCCAAATGCTGAGCTCAAAAGGAGCTCAGTGTCTAACTGGGAGTTTGCTACTGTTTGCAGTCCATGGGCATAAATGGTTAACGAGGCATCTCTTGCCAGAGACAGGCTACTGGGCTAGACAGTGCTTATCTGAGCCAGTACAGGTGTTCTGGTGTCTCTTAGCATGCTTATGTAAGACTCAGTCACCTAGGAGGCAATATTTTGTTTTCCTTTATGGCAAAATCATTTTAAAACCCCTGAGTCCAAAAGAGGAGCTGCTTCAATCCAGTATGGCATGGTCCTCCCACTGTGGGAAGCACAACTGCCTGTCTCCCTGGCCTGAGGAATTTAAAGCCTGAGGAAGAGGAATCTGAGAGCTAGGAGCATCTGCTTCACATGAAAGGCCTTATCCTGACTCCATGGTACCGGCTATCAGCTCCAGATGAAGCAAAAGTTTGCTATATGCTTTAACTCCTGTAGGGATGGAGTCTTCTCTGCATGAGAGGCAAATGATTTTGGATAAAATTATATTGAATAATAAAATTATTGAATAAATTATATTGAATTAATATTTTTCCCCTTCATTTCAAGCCCTTCCTGTATAAGAACAGATATAAATTATTCCCTATGAAGGATTTAACTTTTTTTTGCTTTTTTGGTTGGTTGGTTTTGGTTTTTGTTTGATTTTGTTTTGATTGCTATGTATCTTTTAGAAGGAGATCCAGTTCTAGTTCAAAGACTTGATTTGATAAGAGTAGACATAGAACTGGAGGCTATGGTCTAGTGGACAGAGAGATGTTAGGATGAAGGTTGGACTTGATGATGCTAGAGGTACTTTCCAACCATAATGATTCTATGATTTTTCTTCCCCTCCTCAACATTCAGTGACCCTGCTATGTGTGTGTATTTATTCCTTTGTTTCAAGACAGAATAGTACAAGACCAAGGAAAAGACATAAATAACATGGCCAAAAAAAAAGTATGAAAAGAAATCTGTAAGGATTCCTTACACAGGTTTTAGTGAATTTTGAAGAAAAATTAGATTTGACATTTTTCACAGTTTTTGGCTTGCTCTTCAAGCTAGTTTACAATAACCAGTTTGAGCTAAGTATTCCATATAAAGCAGGGTTCAAAACAACATTTTTGTGTTAGGATAAAGTGTTGCTAGTACTGTAAATATTTCTTTAAGATGATCCAGGAGAACTGCTAGAGTTTCTCTTTCATCATACCATTTTTCCCGATGACCCACACTGATAAGTATATGAAATTTGTCTTGGGCTCTGGTCTTCCATAGGCAGCATAATTATCACCATCAGAATGACTATTCTGACCTCCCTAATTTTCTTCATCACAGACCACAGTAATTTCAGTCTTGCTGCTAGAGTCCATGTCATTGAGAGTACTCACAGATATTCCAAAAATAAGGAAATAGAGTTGCTTATTTCCTCCACAGGGGGTCCAAGTTGATTTTTAAGCTGAGTGTAGAAAAGATGGAGTCCTGCAAAGGCTGTATATTTTTTGATATGTCTAGCAAAACTAAATTTGTGAGAGGCAATTTCCTGTATTTAATGTTTTAGCATGCTGAGTGGTGAAGTAATGACTATTTTCAATAACAGCACTTTTTTTTCCAGTGGAAGCTCATTCTCTTTTCATACAGCAGCTGCTTCCTACAGGATGACTTTAAGGCTGCACACATTACAAAGAGGTATTGAAAGTGACAATGGCTGGATGTGCTTCAAATAGGTCAGAAGAGAACCCTAGTGGCCCTTAAAGTGCCTGGGATAGGTGGCATGGTATCAGGAGGTGCAGAGTGGTACTCCTATTGGATACAAAGCTGCTAAGTCTGTCTGCTCTGGACTTTTGTTATTAATCTGTGCATTAGCAATAATACCACATATATTCTGTTAATTCCCCAGGCTTGCCTGGTTGTAAGAGTCCTTCCACCAGATTTTTCGGCCTGTCTTCTGGAGTCCTTCTCTGGGGGATCACTCCCACCTCCTTTATGTCAGAATGGATAACAAGGCACTTACCTCAGTAAGCCAGCAGAGTTTATACAACATTTCCCAGCAGGCTTCACTTTGGATAATGAGGCGGGTTGTCTCTGGCAAGAGCTAGTGGCTTGTGATAAGGTCCTTTTAAAAGTTATGGTAAAATAGGGTTTATAGTGATACTGGCTGTTGAGGATTTGATTTCTCTCATGCTGTTAATGGAGGTCTTTTCTCCTTCAGCTTTTTGTCTCTTAGCAGTAGTACCCATCCGTTGTGTGAACTTCTGAATGCTTTTATGACCCTTTTCTGGCCAGCGATGGTGTCTGGCACTAGAACATTTGATTATAGACAGCAGAAGAAGCAGTGAAAATGTAACATCCCTACAGAAATTGTCAAGATTTCAGGGGAGAAAATGTATTGAACATATAGATTAGAGGAGAACCATCCTGTGTAACTGGCTAGATTCCCAGGCTTTTGCTATTGGTGCAGTATATAATAAACAGCACTATATCACCATTTACCTTATTTCTGATGATTTTTTCAATAGTATCACAGCATAATGAGTGAAATTCTTGGATTCTTGCACAAGCTTTTTCAGGACCCAGCAGTCTCTAGTGAAATTCCTCTCTGTCTTTCTGTCTGTCTGTCTGTCTGTCTGTCTTATAGCATCAAGCTCTAGACACAAGCATTTAACCAGACCTATGGAACACAGGTGAGGTTCCTCAGTATCTAAGAGTTGCTCCCTGCCGTGCTACATGTGACAAAGCAAACATAAGAGTTTCATGCTCATTTCTTTAAAACATCATTCCCATAAATCCAGAACAGTCAGCAGTATATAGGCTGAATAGAATCCTATTGAAGTAAGAGATCATGTTTGAATGTTGTCATTAGAAACTAAGCCATGGCATTTTACACACTTCTAGTTAGATCTTTTTTTTTTTTGCAGCAAGAGAAAAAAGCTCAGGTTTTTGATGCATGGGAAAGGTAATGAATAGTTTTGGGTAAACCTTAAAAGAGCACTTTATGATTGAGTTAGTTAGGATTAGTTTGAGATACTTAAATTTAATCTCCAATGATCAAATCTGTGCATAAAGGGTGGCATGATAACAAATTCTACCTGTACCATTTCTTGATAATGATCAAGCTTGGAGACAATTTCCCATCTTTATTAACTTTGAAGATACAGATAGTCCCAGTGAAAACAGAGAGTCTCCTGGCATTCTTAAGCATGCATGGAAGATAAGGTCCTTGTGTATTAAAAGCCAGTTGAAACCCAGAAGGTTACATTATGTAAAGTACAAAGAAGAGCAAATGGCATCATGTTCAAAAAAAAGAAAGTTGTTTTCATAGACTTCTCACAAAATGTTTCACTGGCATTTAAGGCAACTCTTGCCACTCAAGGATCTCGAGAGAGAACTTTTGTCTTAACAGAAGTCCATATAAATACAACATATGATAATTGCACACAAGCCTCCTGGCACTGTACTAGCAATCACACATACCCTTCTCTGTGCCTCTCTATGTTGAAATCAGTTAAAGTCTGAATTCAGGACAGAATCATTGCCTTTCTTTAAAGGTCAACACAATATTTTGATTAATCATTTTTTTTCTACTAATTTTTTCAGAACAGTGGACATCTCATTTTTTCTTTGGAAGTTCCTGGAATAAAAAAAAAAAAAGAAATACATAGTGTTACATATGATCTTGTATATTTGGCAGAGGTTTTGCTCAGTTGCAGAACCATTCTTTGCTGCATAGGTTGTATGTGGCCTAAAAGAAACCTTCAAATCAGAGAATATGAACAGAATATGAACTTCTGATCTATGCTTCATGCCTCAGGCCAGTCTCTTTTAGAAGGCATAATTAAAAATAAATGGAGTGGGTAAAAGCTGCTTCTGACTTCACTAGACTTGGGACCATGATTATGAATATATAATATTTCCTGTGTAAATCCTTGTATATACCAGTGTTTGTAGATATAGTGTCTTTATAACAGGAAAATTCAACAAGTCACAGACATATGTAACACAGACAGCAGACAAAACCACAAGCAAGTAACTAAACTCAAAAAAACCCCAAACAACCCATAGACAATACATTTCTATAAAGGCAAGATAAAGATCAAAGAGAAAGCTAGACTCAGACATTTAGCTAAAAGAGATTTATAACTGTACTGGAAAAATATTTAAATATGACAGTTCCCATGTTTATGAGCAAAATAGCAAGTTCCCATGCAGATAAAAAAAATGCATTTCAATAATCTTACACTAGTCTCTGTTTATATGAGTTTATGCCAGAATTCAGACTAACGATAAGGATTTGCTACTGCAAATAACTAAAGTTTAATCCAGATGTTGGTGTTGGTTCTTAGAGGGGCAGAAAACAGATGTATTGAAAGCAGTAAAGCTGCTGTTGATGGTTTCTTATCTTTAGTATTACGTTTTGTAATGCATAATAGGGATGAAAGCAGTGCACAGAGTGGATGAATGAGATTTCAATATTGAGTGGGAAACAATTTTTTTGCTAGATAGTGGATAATCTTAAAGAACCCAGCCTATCTTCACTCCCTATGTAGAATTCTGTGTCTTTATAAAAAACTGATTCTCCTTCTGTCTTTTTTTTTGTTGTTGTTTTTGTTATTTTACAGGAAAATGTGGCTTTGCTGTTAAGTTTTGCTTTTTAACCTTATCTGCCAAAAAAAAAAAAAAGTTGTTTTGCTTTGTGAACCTTGCTGCTAGAATGTGATGGTTTTTGACTCTATTATGGATTACAGAACAGTGTAAGGCAAAAACTGCTCACTCCTTTTGCACAAAAGGACACCTGCTACTCATGGAGTGTAATTTCCTGGGATCCATGGAAGCTGGGGGCACCATCCACCCAATAATCAGTTTGTGCTTCTGAGTCAGATCTGCATGGGAGAAATGGCAATAGCAACTACAGGAGACCATGAAGGACAGAGAGGAGGGAATGCAGAGAGAGGAGCACCAAAGCTCCACTCATTCTTCCAAAAGTTTTAAAACTTCTAGTTTCTGGCCTATATTTAGTCCTAGCAAATTTACAGCCGCTGACACTGTTACTGTCTTTAGATTTTCCAATTTATTCTCTGTATCTACTCTTATACCTTCCCTTATGTGTATTGAACTTACAGTCATTGGGACTTCTGGTAACCTTTGTTGTTCAGCTAGGCTGAACAACCCATTGGTTTAGGTCTTCTATGAGGCACACTCTGATCAGCTGTGTGGCCATTCTCTGTACCTGCTTCAATTTCAATACATCTTTGTTGTACATGGGTGGTCAGATTGTATTGTATTCATAATAGAGGCTTGCCAAAGCTTTTTGCAATGACATTAATACTTCTCTTTCTTTAGCAAGACATGCTAGAGTCATAGCTGTCATCATCTTTGTGACTGCATCTCATTAATGACTAATCATCAACCTTTTCCCTCATCTCCTGTCCTGTTAGAGCTGTCCTAATAAAATTTGTAGCTGGGCACTATGACGAGTAAGATGGATTTTGTTGCAAGGCTACACTTGGATATTGCCATAAAAGTTTTAAATGAGAAGTTCCTTCTGTTTGCATTTTTCAGACAAAATTTTTTGCTCACTCTGACATTAGTGGCCAAATTACTATTTTAAGACACGTGGTATTCATGGGTAAAGAGTCAAATAAGTGAGGTTAGTTTTGTGGTTGGATTGTTTTCTTCTTTTTTTATCCTTTCCTGTGATTACGACAAAAGAGTCAAGGAGTAAGATGAGCAGTCAGGCTATGCCAGGTGGTCCAAATTTCTCTTGATTTGGAGAGCAGGAAGGATTCACCAGCTGGGTAGCAGGACCACTTATTTAGGTGATCTACATCTTCCTCACAGCCACTTGGCTTAGTCACCAGCAAACTACAGAATCTGTTGGTAGGTCCTCATCTAGTGCCATAGGGCCACTTGGCAACTGTGCACATGGTCTTAGGTGGTGCCTGCTCATCCCTGTCTACCATACCTCACACCCACTTGTAGGAGCTACCTGGGCTAAGCATCAGTGCTGTTCTTAAGGAATACACAGACTCATAGGCATGGTGGAATAGAAAAGCAGAACCGCAATAGGGATGTCCTCTTTCTCTTACTAGAACACACTTGATGTCCCTTGCTATTCCCAGTCACCATCTGCTCCTTAATGAGCCCCAATGCCCATCTCTCAAATTTACAGGTCCAGAATACCTATGCAACTGCAGAGACCATATAATCATAGAATGGTTTGGGTTGGAAGGGACATTAAAGGTCATCTTGTCCAACCCCCCTGATGTAGACCATGTGTTGACTCATCTCATCTCTGGGAAACAGTTTTCAATCAATCTGTGTTGTTCTGTATGTGGCAGTCATAGGATCATGACTGTAAGCTGGAGTTTGGGACATTAGAATAATTGCTGCAGACTTTTACCAACAGTTCCATTAAAACTATGACACCAGCGTCTGGTTCCTGGTTAGTATAATGCCCTGAGACTGTTCCCCTATATTTGCAGGGAAGAAGTATCCATGATACTTCTGGAGACACCGATCCTTCACAAGGAAAGCAGAGCTAGTGGAGAGAGATTGGATCTTTTGTTAGTTTCTAAAGACACCCTCCTCTCTCCCTTAACCTCAGAACTGCAAGCATTTCTAGAGTGCAACCCAGTTTGCCTGTGTCTCTCTGTCTCCAATGAAAGTATAGGAGAGCAAGAAGAAGCACTAGGCCAGAATATCTAACAGCCCACGAAGCCAGCCCTGATCATAGCAGAGGATCAGCAACAACGGCACCTACTTCCCTCTGCCATCTCCTAACTCATTACTGGTTAGAAGATTTTAAGAAGCCTGGATAATCCTCTGTCTTCCAGTGTTAGGAGCTTAAAGTTCAGATAAAATAAACCTTAGTTAACGTCCTCAGAATGGATTAGGTGGAATCCATTAGGATTCACTAGAACTCCATTAGGAATTCATTAGCAATTTTCAGAGCCTATTGATATATTAATGCTACTACTATTACTATTGTAAACACCAATAATCATAAATATCACATCTTATACAGTATTGGAAGGACACCTAAGGTTGATATAAAATATCATGTATATATTTTGAATAACACTTCATTTAATCTACTGCATGTCCACTATCCTTGGGCTTTTGTTGTTGATGTTGGTTATCTTGTCACTGTACCCCAAGCTGTTCTTGAAGGCATGATTTTCTGCCTTCCTCACATGATTAATTTGTTTTCCTTTCCAGTTTGTTTTTGGTTTTGCTTTTCCTGTGGGTAGAAAACTGAGCCATGAACAACAACTGATTATTTTGTGTTTAAGACACAGGGCTCTCTTTTGCGGTAAGACCACTGTGTTTGTGCAAAACTAGCTTTACAGCTATGCTCACACTATCGTGATCGTAGAACATTTGATCATGTCCTTCAGGTGTTTTGCTGCCACTGGAAGGTCCTTGTATTAGACTGCTCGCAGCTCCCAAAGGGCTGTTTCTCTAGCTGAGGAGCAATAACAGTATAAGGTGCTTCAAGTCACAATGTCATTATCATCTCACTACCCTACCCAAGGCAGGGAGGCGATGAGCAGAGTGCTACATTATTTCCAAATTGCCATCCCATGTATTAGATCTTCCCAAAGTTTGTGAAGCCAGGTGTGAGATGTGTTTATTTCAGTGGCCTGCTGCACGGTAGTCTTGCTGGAACTGACAGGCTGGCCTGGACTGTAAGTGTATTCTGAGAGGCAGGCAATTCAGAAAGTCAGGAGCCACTTCTCTGTGTGCTGGCCACAATTTCTGCTTCCCCTGCCAATATGCTTATGGTTTGGCATTTGTAGACACACCGCAGCTGTCCAGTTGATAAACTGACACACTCTGGGTGGCCCTCATCTCTTGAGATTTTACAACTGCTGTTTGCTCCACCAGACATGAATTGAAGTCTTACAAACTCTCCCACAGAGACTTTCCTGGTACTCTGGTGTCAAGTTCAGAACAAGAATCTGGAGCAATTATTTTCTTCCTAATAAGATTTGTTTTCCTATACTGCTGCTCTCCTTCAGCTAACTTGTGCCTGTGATGAACCCACACTTCTGTTCACTGGTTTGTCCTGCTCAGCAGTAGTTAGGAATTATTTACAGTACCTTTCCATGCAGTAGCCCTCTACCCTTGAAGGAAAAAGGATTGTGTAAACTCTACAGTCAATCTCAGGTTTACAGACCAAATGTATTGCTGTGCACGTGCATTTATATGGTCTTTATGCCTCTTCTTGGTGTTTCCTGAATGCTCATTATGAGAGGTTAAAGAACCAGTTATCACCCACTTATGTACAGTAAAACAACACTGAATAGCGCAATGTTGCTAGCAGACATCTGGAGAAATACAACTGCTGTGTTGTCTGCATTTAAGGTAAATGTTGTAGTAGCTTATAGTGACTAGTATGTGTCTCGGATCTCTTGTGAAATTCTTACTTCAGTCTCACATTGCTTCTGGAATATGTAGCTACTTCATGTAGTACAAAATGAGAAAAAAAATAGCATCTATAGCAGGTGATGTTTCAAGCAGGAGGAAGTAAAATAGTTTCATTTTTTAATGACAAATGACCAAGAAAATCTTGTCAGTATTGTTCTTTACTAGCTCCCACATAACAACATTCAGGTAGCAGTGAAAATAGATTTACAGATAACTCTAATTTCATGCCAAATTGATACCATAGTAGAGCAAATGTTGGATTGTGGACAGAAGGAGAGGTATTCATTTCCGTTTGCTTCTGCAGTAGATTCATTGAAATGTGTTAGCTCAGCTGTGTGCATATATGCTGATGTAATCAGGCCAGGTGCATGCACAGGATTTTCTAACAGGAGGTGGAGATGAGTTTAGATCATGTAAAGAGGAGATGGAGAGCTGTACAGGATGTTTAAAGGTCACAAGGATGCTTAACATTTTGTGCCAGACGTGTGAGGAGGGAAAATAGCACAGGAGCACAACGTTGTTAACACACTGAATGGCAAGAGTGATACGAGTTGGGCATTTAAAGGTCCAGAGTTTCAGATCATATAAGGTACAAGGGAGAGTGAAGGGAACTCTGCCCTTTTTGAGTTTAGATAGAAAAGATTACGGAACCTGCAGTACTTATAGAAAAGTCAAGGAATGGAGCAAGGATCAGCCAGAGAACGTTTTACGGTGCCATTTGAACCTGGCCAGTAGGCAAATTTTTGCTTCCAGAAAAACAGACTTAGAAGCAGCTCCAGTAAAATGTATAAGTTGTTTTTTTTTTTTTTTTACAGTCATCCAAATACTGCATTCTAGTTCAGTCTATCATTTTTCAAAGGGATGTGTTTTTTCTTTGCCTTCTCAGGAGTAGAGAGAAATATGGGACAAGAGCGTACAGGAGAGCATACTTATAAACAAGGCTGAGCTTGTAGAGAAAGCTCTCCAGCTTGATTCTTGACACCAGAGACTTGTATACCATTAAACTTCCTAGATATATAGTCTCTCAGATTGTATAAGTGTAAAAGACATTGAAAAAACTGCCAGCATTTTTCTGTTTTTCTCTTTGAGAACCACCCTTGTGGGACAGTTGTAAGGAATTTAGTAGGGTCGACTCTAATAAATTCCACAGATAGAGGAGGAAGCAATGTTTTTTTTCTAGTTTAATTTTTAAACAATTACAAAATTCTACAAAATAGATACAATACTTTTTTTTACAGTTTTATAACATACTCTAGGAAATCTTTGCATTTTCACTGCATTTTATTACACTTTCACTATAGAGGAGGTGCCATCAGGTATTTTCAATGGAAGTCGGTATGTGCTTTCAGGCATCACCAAACCCTAATTGAATTATGTGCTTAATCCCCAACCTTCCTGTGACCTGATAAGTACAGGCTGCTTCAGTTTTGCATTCTTAACAACAGTCTACCTCTTTTAGTGTGTCTGGTTTTCTGTCTCTAAAAGAAATTACATAGTGCTGCAGCACCAGGAAGCCTGCTTGTCAAACTACAAGTTCACTGATAGAGTAGTTGAAATGAGGAATCGAGTCATGTAATTCCATGCTGGTCATCAAAAGTGGCCAAAACAAATTAAAATCATCCTTGACCACCACAAGCAATAATTCCATATATTCCCCCTTTCTTCTAGATTGCAACTGCAGTTTCTTAATATTGACATCTCGTGAATGGCTTCAGTTTGGATTCCAATGGCAATAGTCTGTGATAGAAAAAATCCCTTTTTTCTACTTTCAGTAAATTTTCATAACCCATAAATACTTGCATGAAATCCAAATCCAGTTAATTTATTGAATTCATTCGTTTCAACCTAAAAGCTGCCACACTAGTGCCTGACACTGATCTCCATGGGCAATGCATGGCCTCCCACATTGCTCTGCCAACAGGTCACATAAGAAAGCCCTGGTACTTACCTGTCCCACATCAGCTCCCTCTCTTGTTTCCCCCATTGGGTTGCTTAAAATCAACTGAATTAAGCAACAAAAGCTGATTGAGGTCTCTATTGGTAAATCCAGTGTTACAGGCCTTTACATAATAATTCCAGGACCAGTCTTTCTCTCCATCTTCCAAGAAATTTGATAGCTAGAGGTTATGACACCTCTGTAGGGTGACTTTTCCAGATCATTCACCATTCCCTGTGAAGGTTTCCTCCATCACTGAATGTTTACAGTAACTTGGGAAATAATTTCTTCTATGCCTTTTTACCTACACCAGTTTGGTATTACCAACATTGCTTTGCTTCCAAGGTCAAATCTATACCAGCATTCATTTTCATAAGAATCACTAGTAACCTCTTAAGCAAACAACCTCATAAATGACAATCTTTGTCAAAGGTATTTGAAGAACGGTACCATAGACACATAAACACACACTCTGCAGCTGGGAAAAAAAATGGTTTTCTCAGCACTCTTCTTCATTATATTTTTTGTAGCCAAAAACTAGAGTGGGAAAGGAAAAGATAACATCTGAGTTGGGATGACCAAAGTACACAGAGAGAACAATTTAGTCTCTTAAAACAATGCAAGAAGTTAGATTCCAGTAGTAATTCAAGTGAAGGCAGGGGGTTGGGCCACATCCAAATATCTATGCAGTCCCAGTCACCCAAACTATTGCATGTGATATACCTCACTTCTTTATTTGCTTGTTTATTCTGAATGACTACAAGGGCACTTGATGTGATAAAATGTGGACAATGTCCTGAGTTCAGCTGGAGAGAGTTAGGATATTATCTTTCTGGAGCTTCTCCCTGCAGTAATGATGATACCCGTTTTGGGGTTAATTTTCTGTTGAATAAGCACATCAGGTTTTAAGGCACTGGTCCAGACTGTAAACAAGTCAGTCTCTTTGGAGCCTGCTTTGGCAGATCAGCTGAGGTACTATTTGTATTAAAATATTTGCTAACCTATTCTTCATAAAGCCAGGTATGTTTCTGTGAAAAGGAGAGGCAATGTTGACATCTGTCCCCTTGCCAGCAGCAGCAATCACATTACCTTGCTATCTCAGCTAGCCCTCCCCCATGCTGATGTACTAAATATGGGACTGCGGAAATTCTGGACCAGGGCTGCTTACACTTCTACACACACACTCTGCATATCTGTGCTAAAGGCAGGAGCAGCTCAGTCCTATGATTCCAGTGGCACTGAGATCAGAAGAAACTTTACTGCTGAGAGAAATCAGTGATAGAAAGCTCTGGAATGTAAATTTTACATGAGGTAGACATTTTTCACATGTGTCTGACAAGCAGTTTAAAGCTCTAAGGAGAGTTCAAGAGGGAGTTAAGTGGTCCATGTAGATATACAGAATACTAGAATCATTTGGATGCATTTAGGATGCAAGAGAGACAAAGAATTCATCTTGTCCCCAAGCTGTTCAGAGCTGTGACTACATTTTGGTTCTCAGTTTGCAGTTTTCTATAGTAAGACTAGCCCCAACTTTAATAGATCACTGTGATAGCTCTGTTCACATTATGAGGTTGAAGGGTGGAAAGCAACCAGTCTAAACAATGTAACACCACCACAATTAATTCAATGGGTTTTATGCGTTACCCATAAAATTGTGGGCACTTTTTGGGCATACAAAAAGGCATAGACTTTGATGTAGGTCTTACAACCCAAGGCTCTACCTCAGTGCATACTCCTTGCACTTTCAAAATGCCCAACACTGCAGTAGTAGATCTAGGAATGCAGGAAGTTCAAGATTATTATTTATGGTTGAAGATTGAATGAGGTGTTTGCAAGAAAAAAAAGGACCAGTTTCTGGGGGACAGAAAATGGCTGTCTTTTTTAAGTATAAATATATGAAGGCATGGGAGATTTTATATGGTATGGGGTTTTAATTGATGTTGTACTCACAAATAAGGCGTTAAATCAGTCAATTAAATTGTCTGATTTCTAAATAGTGGGAGATTTACACCTGTGAAACAGATATTTAGTTTATTTGAAATGTGTAAGATTTTTCAAAGCACTGTGGGCTGGCATCATCCTGCTGACACCTACATGAAAGGTTAATGCTTCTATTCACTTTGACAGGAGCAAAAGTAGGTAAATGATGAGCACATTTGTGAGCATCCCCTGTCAAGCAATTAGGATTAATCATGCTGCTGGCCAGATCCTGAAATGATTTATGAAAATTTATATTTGTTCACTTCACTCAGTGTAGCTGGATCAATTTATACCTGACCCTCCCTTCTGGGAATTCCTTGTGACAGTATAGTTATCACACAATCACAGAATCACAGAATGTCTTTGGTTGGAAGAGACCTTCAAGATCATCTCATCCAACCTTTGACCCAACACTGCAAGATCACCACCAAACCACTCTTTCAGCCCAGCCATCCAGCCATTTTTTTATCCAGCCAGAGTGTATTTATCCTTGAACCATAAGCTTCTGAAGGAGAATGATGTGGGAGACAGTGTCAAAGGCTTTACTAAAGTCCAGGTAGACAATGTCCACAGCTCTTCCCTCATCCACTAGCTCTTCCCTGTCCATATAGCTATGATGGGCTACATATACAGGAAAAATCAGCTTTGTAGGAAGAGGTGGTTTTTTTACTTCAGCTCATGTTATTGGAAAATCAGACAACCTTACAAAACCCTTTTTACATTCCGTACCTGAATGTTCGTCCATATTTCTGAAGGCATGCTTGGGGGTTTTTTTTCTAATGGTATTGGTTAGACTTATGGGAGACACTACCTTTCTCTGCAAATTTAGATATGGAGATCTCTTTAAGATGTGTCTATTCCATATCTTTCTCAAGTATCTGTCTAGCACAAGGCAGTCTTTTGGGGTTTTTTTCACTCACTCTTTACTGCAGTTAGTTTCTGCCCTTCTTCTTCCCCCTGCTTCTGCACATTCCCATCTATTATGGTTCACTTCTTGTAATCAACATACTGAACTTCTATTTCAATTTTTCCCTTATTTGGTGGTATGGATGGGCTTGCTCCACAAAAGACAAAACACTCCACAGTATCTTTATTATTGTGTTTTGACATTTTTTGATTCTCATGTAATTATATGCTGAGTTACTTTGATATGGACTGATTCAACATCTGAGTGTTTTATTGGTTTGCGTACAGTCAGTGTTAAAAATTACTTTTTACTTTTACAGTGACAAACTTCCCATATTTTTTCCATCTTGTTTTCATTAGCTTTTCTTGATGGTAGGTCAGGTTAGGTGATTTGCCATCACTGCTGCTTTGGTCATCTTATAATGTTGAAGCTGACTTTTACAGAGGCTGTTGTTCTTATCTTTGAACTTTCAGAGCAGTGTTTGTATGTGGGGTAGATTTTTTTTCTCTCTCTGTGTCTTCTCTGCTGTCTCTGCTTCTTGTCTTTTTGGTTTGTCTTTGGCTTTTGTCTTTCTGTTTTTTTGGCTCATCTGTTCAGTAGCAGAGGCAAAGTTATTGTTAGCTCTGGCTGAGAGAAAATGCAAGATGGAGAGATGCTTCTTTCTTCCACAGTTTAGTTTCATGAAAGATCTTCCATTCTGAGCCTGATTTTGAATCCCACCCTGACTTTGTCAAGCTGAAATTAATCCACCTGAAATTGTACAGGCAAACTTCTGTCAGACTACAATTTTTCATGAAAACTTGACTGGTATTAGGCAAAACATTTGGGAGATAGGAAGATATTTTTTAAAGTGGGGTGATCTCACTTTTTGGATAAATTCCTCATGTTGATTTTAAAGAAATGTCATGACTCAAAACTATCTTGACCAAGAAACTCCAAATTTGGGTTACTTTGTTGTTCCTGGCAAGGATAGGTACTTTGGACTCAGTTTGGAACGTATGGGGGGGTTTAAAAAGTTTAGATATTAGTAACAATATCTACATACATTAGAAACACATTGGTTTTCTGAATACCACGTTTTGGCTTGTGCATTGTTTATAAACCACATTCCAACAGCCTTCATGCTCTTTAAGCAGTATGCAGTACTATACACTCTTTAGGAAGCACATAGCCAAAGGCTACCAGATGCCTGAACAGTTGCTATTATATCCACCAAGCAGGATGTAAGAAGCACTCAGTTTGAAGCATCTTCTGATCTCCACAGGAGTGTCTGCAGGGTCTGTCAACTTCGTGGGCATTCTCAGGATTGTGCTGGCTGAGAAGATCCCTCAGTGTCTCTCTGGGTATATCCCAGAAGTGAGGTCTTAATGCTTCCTGCTCCTAGCCTTCTGCTTGATCATGCATAGCTCCCTGAATTAACTATGGCCTTAGGGAAGAACTTCCACATTTCTCTCAAGCCCCAGAATGCTGAAATGTGGAAGTTTCCTAATCTAGAACTAAGTCTGAGGAAAAAGCAGTAGCTAAAAATGGCAGGTAGGGATGTGAAAGTGCTTGCGGATAAAAGGGTGATCCTGAAATAAATGTCATTACCTGAACTCCTCAGTTACTGGCAAATAAACATGTGTAAAGTACAGAATTAGGGTAAACTGCCCCTAAACATCTTGATAGAGAAAATGCCTGAATCTTAGTACATTCAAAGGCAACTTGGTCTACCATGCAAACTCTGCACAGCCTCTAAATATTCTGGTTTGTAATTCCTCCAGTCCCAGGTCTGGTTTTTTGGGGATGTTCTGCTCTTAATCAAAAGCGATATTAAGTCAGGCAAGTACTTTATTAACTGTTCTTACTATGACACCTACTAGGACATCTTAAGAGTGAGCTTTGTGTGAGCTTTGATTCCACTGAAATGTCAAGGCAGTAGACTTGTCCTCCAGTTGCAGATGAGTACCAGCAGGGACATTCTGGTAATAGGAGCAGGGAATTCAACAGAGCTGGCACAGTGAGACAGTTAAGAGTGCAGAAGCAAGGTGGCTTAGGTTAGGTTAATTTACACTATAAAATCATTCCAACTTCCATGAAAGAAATGCTGAAATATTTTTAAATTTCTTTAATAGCACTACCTTTATTCATAGTGAGCCTGGGATAATGGTTGGATTTGATGATCTTGAAGGTGTCTTCTAACCAGAGCTATTCTATGATATTGCACCACTTCATAAAACCATAGTACTTATTCAGAGTTTAAATATTTACAGTAATTAAATAAAACTAGTGAAATCAAATCCACTTCCAAAAAAAAGATGACCAACACAACTCTGAGAAACTGCTTTTAATGCTTTCCTTTTGACCACCCCAGTTGTCATGGGCAAAGAAGTGAAACTGAATGTGACATACTGATTCTGAAATCCTCTGTTGAGCAGTGAACCGATGAGGAAGATAACTCTTGTTGTTGTGCAATGTATGTGTTTTGCTGGTTTGAACACAAGACCTTGTTTCCACTCTGGAAGAATGAGAAACAAATTTACTAGCCTAGTGAAATGGGCAATGGGTACCTTTCCAGTGGAGACTTTGTGTACTCCAGTGATTAGGTTTGGGCTAAGTTGTCCAGGCGAAAGTTAAATGAAGCTAATAAATTTAAGTGTCTCTTCTGAGAAACACTAATTACTCTTTACCTTGGGGAGCGTGAATTTTTTGACAGGTTAGGATTTTATAGAACACTGAATATATCCTTTCTCCAAAATCAGTCTCAACTGTGTTTGCTGTCTCTTTCAAGAAACATCAGAAATAGTTTGGGGATAAAAGATAATTTTCTAGAGAATACTTTGGTAAGACAAGAGGTCTTTAGCCAAATATGACAATAGTGAACATAGTTCCTTGTGTACTTCACAGTTAAGCAATCTTATTGAAAGTTCAAAGGATTGGAATCAATTCCTCTTGGATTTCCTGTGATAATCTCAGTTGGATCATCTGCTCTTACATGTTAGAGCTCAACAATGTCTGACTCTGTTAAGGAAAAATGACATTTATTAGACACAACTTTACTTTACAAACCTTCCTCATCTGGCTGGGGTAACACATTCTATTTTATGGGCTGTCTTGCAGCTAATGAGAATGTATTCTAAAGAAACAAAAAGTAATACCAGATAGGGAAGAATGAACTGCATTAGCCCTTTACCTTAAAAGAAGCCATGGTGATTTTGAACTTGGCTTCTCTCCCTCCATATGTTAGAGTCCATTTAATGTATGCTGCACTTCCAGGTTTTGCTAGCAAAGGTTAAATTTGTTCTGCTTTGCATTGCTGCAGGACCTGGTTTGAAACATTCATACATTATCCAAATTCTTTACCAGCATGCTCAGGAGTAGTTGCACAGAATATTAATTTTCAGCACCTGTATGCCAATCTAAAAGGACTTGGTGGATGAAACGCTGTACATGAGCTGACACTGTGTGCTCACAGCCCAGAAGTCCAACTGTATCCTGGCTACATCACCAGAAGTGTGACCAGTAGGTCAAGGGAGGTGATTCTTCCCCTCTATTCTGGAGTCCCCAGCACATGAAAGACATGGACCTATTGGAGCAGGTCCATAGGAAGCCCACAAAAATGATCAGAGGTCTGCAACACCTCTCCTATGAAAAAAGGCTGAGACAGTTGGAGTTGTTCAGTGTGAAGAAGAGAAGGCTTCAGGGCCTTTCAGCACTTAAAGGAGGCCTATAAGAAAGATAGGGACAGTCTTTTTATCAGGGCCTGTTGCAACAGGACAAGGACTAACAGTTTTGAACTAAAAGATAGTAGATTTATTCTACATATAAGGAATAAATTTTTTACAGTGAGGGTGGAGAAACACTGCAACGGGTTGCCCAGAGGGGTGGTAGATAGTCCATCACTGGAAACATTCCAGGTCAAGATGGACAAGGCTCTGAGCAACTTGGTATGTTTGAAGATGTCCCTGCTCTCTCAAGCAGACATTGGACTAGACAACCTTTAAAGGTCCCTTCGAACCATTCTATGAGCCTAACTTCATAGATATTACATTTACTCAGCTAAGCATCTGTTCTGGTCTATGTGAATTCATTGGAAGTTTTACTGTTGACTTTAGAGGACCAGATTTCACTCACTCTTTTAAATATTTAAACTATTATATTTAGCAAATGTGACCTTGCAGAGTGCTTTGGGTATACATGATAAAGGAACTAAGTTTGTGATGTGTGGTACTATGTGGTGAGAATGCATACATTGTTATTTTGAATGGGTTTGTCTATTTTTATAGAGTATTTGAGGAGAAATCCATAAATTTGAGTAGTTTAATCTACTAGTTAAGCAAGCATAGTGATCTCCCTTGTTTCCTCTATTTCTAATGCAGAAAGTTCTCTTGTAAAGATTTACCTATATGACAGAGGCAAGGCTGCTAAATCTGCCTACTAACAAATATGGATGTTGCTTGAACAAGGCTAAGTGGCCGACAGTGATCTATGTCATGACTTAAACACAAGTATGGAAGAAAGTTTGTGCTGGCTTCTCTGAAAGAATGCTTTTGCTGATTTTTATAGCCTTCATCCAAAACCCAGTAAGAGAACATTTTAGTGCCATTAGAGCGGCAGAAGCATTTCCAAGAAAAAGGAAAAATTAAAAATCTGCATTTTCAGCAATGACTAGTGTTGGTTATTCCTCAGTTTCAAAGTTCACAAGCAGAGAATTCAAAGGAAAATTTGGAAGGAAATCCAAATGAAAAGGGGCCCCAGTTTCAGGTTGTTGGTACTTTCTGCTTTTCAGATTCCTCTTTTGAAGTGTCTCCAGTCAGGCAACTAAATAGCTAGTCATTTTAGAACTCTAAGGCTCATTCTTTTCTTTCTTCCTCATCTTTTTCTCTTTTCCTCTTCTCTTTTCTATTAAGGTCAAATCCTGCTTCTCCTGATGCCAATAATAAAACTCCCATTGATTTCAACATGAGCAGGAAATAGGCAGTTTGCTATTTACCACAACCACCACAATGAATCTCTGGGAAGAATTCATTTATATTCATTCCAAGGATGCCATGAAAAATGGGCTCTTTCTATTTTATCACATCCAAACTGTTGCTCTAACTCTAACATCCTAGCTGTTGCTAACAAGTCAGTGATGATTTGTAAACCAACAATTTATGGTAACCACATTCCATCCCCATTATGATGTGTGGTTTGGAAATGGAAAAGTAATCAAGACCTCCTGTTAAGAGACTTTATTTCAGTTGATTTTTTTTTTTTTTCTGTAAATAAAAGCATTTTTAAAGGATCATTGCTATATGTTTCCAACTCCAAATTGTTCACTTGATCTAAGGCCCATATATGCGCCAAATTCCTGCCAGGCTCTGTCTGTCAGGAGTGTGAGATCCCCAGTGGTGGCATGAGCATACTGTCAAAACTGTTTCCATCAAGGTAAGTATTTTCACTCAACTGGATAGTTTCACTAGACTGGAACCGCAGTTCCATTTCTTGGAGACAGCTATGTCCATTCCTTGAAATATTTCACAGCATTTTATCAGTATGTTATAAGGGTACTCTGACATAAAGAAAGACCTCCTAATACAGTTACAGTAATAGATGAAGAATTATAGTCAGACCCATGGTATGTAGTAATGCCCTTGGGAACTAAGAGCCTGCGTAGTCTGTGCAACACTTTGTCTTGGCTGTAAGGATTGTGGGCAGTCACTATGACACTAAGGAGGACTTTCCAGCACTTTGATGGGAGACCACCTAGAATTACTGGTAAATAGACTCAAGCAAGGGAATTTTGTTCCAGTACTACGTTTTGGTACCAACTAGGTTGAAAATCCTGTTTTGATCTCTTTGACACTAATACATTCTGTCCTTTCAAGCCTGTGTTAGATGCCTAGCAGCCTGGGTTTGAGGTTAAAGACACTTTTTTTGGTAACTTGCTAAAGGAGATATCAATTTAGGCAGTCTAGAGACTGAATAGCACTGACTAGTGCTGAATAACTAGAGTGCCCTAGTTATTCAGCACTAACTATGGTGTGATATGAAGATAGAGACCACACTAATTATGAGATAGAGCACTCTTCCTACCCCTTCCTCTCTAGCAAGTCACTACTTGATTGCTTACATTTCCCAGGATTGAGCACAATTCACTGGTGGTAGAATGTCAGCTCAAAGGCTTTATATGAATGCTCTTTTTTTTCTGTTTAACAAAAGATTGACTACTAAAAATCACTCTCAAACAGACTTTTATTTTCTGACCTAAGAGTATGAAGAGCTTTTGAGCCAGTATGAATCCTCATGAGGTGTCATAAGCCATTAACTTGGTGATATTATAATAATGGTATGAAAATTTAAGAAATATTTGGTTATTAAGTCACTTTCTAAGTAGCGATCTCCGTAACATTAATGTGAAATACATATTTTGAAGGATATTTTACCTTATTTGGTAGAACAGACTGAAAAATAAGACACAAATCAAGGTCCATGGTAAAAAGTGTTCATGCTTCTTTCCACTCCTGACCCTCTGCTGCAAGCACAATGCCTTCTCATTAGTGGCAGCACAACCATTCATGAGCCTGTGTTGTGAAACAGACTTCTGAAATTTAGTTGAAAAAAACCCAACATTCTGTGTAAGACAGAGAATGATAATAATAATGTTGAAGTAATTTCTGATCTGTCATAGTTATGCTGCCAGGTATGGTGTGCAGCAATCAGCAGTGGAAAGCGGGAGGAGGTTATAGATGGGACTGAAACCAGCAGTAGTGTTGCCAAAAGCAACACTAACTGTAACCTAAACTAGCTTTAGAAAAGACCCTAAATGTTTCACTGAGGAGAGGACCCCATATGGTCCTACAAGCTGCTAGATACAGGTTCTGGTGTTCTTGAAAGGACAAGTTCTACCATGCCACAACCTGCAGCCACAAAGCCACTCAAGTGTCATGTTAGGCACTACTGCATCCAGCCAGATTCATCCTTCTTGAACAGCATTTGATAATATCTGGCCTTACTTGTTCTGGAAAAAAAGTCAAAATCTCAAAGCTGGGTTGCCTTACCACCCCTTCTTTCCAAACATCTCTTTTGGGCATGGAATAGATGTCTGTATTTCTTCTTTATTTTCACAGATATTTGCTATCCCTGTGTATATGTCTTTGGCCTAATATATCGCGCTGTTCTTTAATTAAAAAGTTAACAAAAGGAAGAAGGTTGTCAACAACTGTCCAGTAGTACGAGTCTGTCAGGTAACTGGGCAAAAGCTAAGCGAGTGACCATGTTTACATTAATGTTAATGCTGTGATACCACCTTGTGGACAAAATCTAAATAGCATTGAGCTGTTTGACACACACATACACTGTCCGTAAGAAATAATTATACAGCACTGGTGGTGAAGGTGACTGTGGGCAGTCTAGCTGACAAGGACAGTATAGTCTGGATCCTCCAGACTGATACAGTTCAGAATCTGGGCAGCTAAGAGGAGCCAAACACACTGTGAAAATCTGCTGGAACTGGAAGCTGGTGAAGGGTACTGCTCAATGGGCTACAGCAGGCTGATTCTCCTCCAGGATACAAAGAGAAGCAAGTAGGAATGAAAACATGTTCCTATGATGCTAGAGAACCAGTGCTTTTATATAGGCAAGTCCTCTGATCTTCCTGCTCTCAACCACAGTCCTCAGAGGTGCTTGCAACTTCCTTGACTGTCTTCTACCTGCTAGCTCAACTGACATATCCTTTGGTAGTATATTACCCTGGAGTTCAAATTCTTCCATGGTCTTCTCTTCACATGGAAGAAAGCTGCTGCTATAATCTCAGTATTTCATGATGTGCTTCAGGGAAGAATAGAAGTTGGAACACCACCTAAAATTTCAGTTACTGCACATGTTTTTAATATGAATATTTTGGTAACCTCTTCATCTCACCTGGATGAGGAGCCTTATGACGCTTAACAGATTCCAAGAGAAGAAGGTGTGTACAAAATGTTATCTTCCTTTTCCCTAAAACTGAAGGAATCCCCCTGCAGGTTTGAAACACTGTGTTATCAGGAGGGGTGTACTGTCTGATGTTCTCACACATGAAGTACAGAGGGATTTGAAAAACTAGTGTTATTCAGACATCTCAATTACATGCCAGAGTTGATTGGCATGGTCTGATTTGGATCTTACACAGATGAAGGCAAAAGCTTTTGAGGGACTGAACTGCCTGTTAGTCAATAGGCTAGAGATACAGATTTATACCAATGCCAAATTCTCTCTGTGGTCTGCTGTGAAACAAAATTAAACCGAGGCTGTACACATCCAGAGAACGTGTCCAAACAAACACAGCTTATTTGATATTATAGAACAAACTTTCTTCAATTGCTCTTCTATTAGAGTAATTCTGTCTGGTAAATTAAGTGTCCACTGGAGGAAGCACGTGAACTTGGGCCTCTAATATAAATGGTAGGTAGTAGAATTCTTTCTGCTTTCCTTCCATCTTACCTCCCCAATCCTCTACATTTTTATAAGATAGATTGAGCATTTTTTCCAGGATTGCCTCTTCCAAGCTCAGGAATGGTCCATCCTGACACACAGGAAACCAAGGAAAGACAGCAGGAAGCCTGCATGGATGAAATAAAGAGCTCCAGACAAACCTCAAACATAAATAAGAAACATACAAGAGGTAGAATTAGATTCAGATCTCCCCTAAGAAATATAGACACATTATATCATGCAGGGATTAGGTTAGGAAAACCAAAGACCAGCTGGAATTGAATCTTGTGAGGGATGTAAAGGGCGCTTCCTCAAGTATAACTGTAGCAAAATACTGAGGCAAATGTAGGTATGCTGTTGAACTGGGGTCATGGAAAAGTCTGAGGAACTCACTGACTTCTTGGCTGGAAAAATGGGGCAACAAGATTCTCAGGAGTGCAAAATGGTACACCTGAGGACAATTAGTGCCATGCACCAGTGCAGGCTGGGGGGATCCACCAGATGAAAAGAAATTTAGCAGAAAAAGCCTGTTGGCCTGGACTTACTGGTGGACAGCAAGTTGACTATAAACCAGGAATGTGCCCTTGAGGCAGAGATGATCAACAGCATCCTGGGCTGCATAAGGAAGATCACTGCAGGCAGATGGAGGAAAGTGATCCTTCCTTTCAGCTCATTACCAGTGAAAACACATCTTGAGTGCTGCAGCCATTGCTGGGCTTCCAGTAGAAGCCATGAAGGACATGGACGTACTGCAGCAAGTCTAATGAAGGATCATGAAGATGATTAAAGGACTGGAGTATGTAACATACAGGGAGCTGCTGAGAGATGGGGGACTGTTAAGCCTGGAAAAGTAAAGTTCAGTGGGATCTTATCAGTGTGTATAAATACCTGATGGGGAGAGTAAAGAAGGTGGAGACAAACTCTTCTCGGCAGTATCCTGTGGAAAGGACAAGGGGCAATGAGCACAAATTCAAATACTGGAAATTTCATTTAAATATAAAAACTTTTTTGACTATGAGAGTGGTCAAACACTGGAACAGGATGCCCAGAGCGTTTGTGGAGTCTCTATCCTTGGAGATATTTTCAGGATAACATTCAGCCCACAGGTACTGTGGGACATGAGTGAGTGAGTCCTCATGCTCTCTTCAACACTTTTCCCTGCCCTACTTCCTCTATTGCCCAAATAAATTTATTGAAGCATCACAGATCCCTTTTGGTGCCAGCTTCTGTCTTTCAAGGAGATTGGAAAGACCAATATATACATATAGATAGACTTGTTGTTGTTGTTGTGGCAGAAGCACAGGATAAAGTTAGGGCATGAAGGGCAGTAAATACGCTACAGATGCTCCTCCATACCAGCTCTATGAAAGAGTGGTCCTTTACTTCACTATTAGATCCCTCACCCCTTACTCTGCCTGAAGCACAGAAAAATTGCTACACAGGGCTACTATGAATCTTAGGCTCTTTCCCCTTTATGCTCATCTGCTGTCATTTTTCTCATGTCTTCCACAGACCAGTACTGTGAAATAGCACAGATGCCATGGAGAAATGGGTTGTGTACCAAAGACCTTACTCTTAAAGATGTCTTAATTTCATCTACTGAGATTTTGCTAGGGAAAGTTTTTCATGTTATGCTGAAAATAACAACTCCTTTACAGAGGGTAGAAGTCTGGTAATGTGACAGATGCTGAATTTGTTTCTTTGGAGAGAAATTGGTAGCAGAAGACTCTGTGATGGTGTTGTAGGAGGAATTCAGAGCAAAACAGCTCTTGATGGCTTTTGTTGGTGCCCTCAGCTATTGGAGTACATTCTTCCTCATTTGATTTCCTTATGTAAAAAATTACTTCTTCTTACTCCATGTTTCCTAAATGATATAATTTATCTTACTGTCTTGCACATAAATATAAAGAAGATTCCATAATTTCGAAATGGATGTATTAGAAAGTGCAAAACCTGAACTTTTTTCTTGAATTCTCAGGCAACATAGTGGCCCATGTAGCACAGCCTATGACAGCTCTTTGACAGGTGCCGAAGAAGGGGTGGAGGTGTTGCACTCTATGTTAAGGAATGGATAAACTGTGAAGAGTTGTCCCTGAAGAACAGCTATGAGAAGGCTGAGAGCCTATGGGCAAGAATTAGGGATTGTGACAATAAAGGGAGCCTTGTGGTTGATGTTTACTACAGGCCACCCGAACAAGGGGAGGCTATTGATGAAGCCTTCACACTCCAGCTCCAGGAGACATCATGCT
>JANIJG010005626.1:1207-30563 GCA_024611175.1 Megaceryle torquata
TTAGTCACTAATTATTATTACTATATACTATATTATACTATACTATATATTATATACTATAATAATAATAATAATTATTATTATTACTGGTACTGATTGATTAGTACTGTTGTGAAAATCCAAATTAAAATGCACAGAGAATGAATATATAGCAAAAATGGGAAACACCGTAAAACTGCTCATCTTTCCATACTGCAGGAAGCACTAATCTGAAACTTTAGGAACACTTATTGTTAATCTTGAGAAGAGTTCTCCTCAAAAGGGAAAAAAATGCTTTGTCATAGAAATAACTTTCTTGATATCCATGGAAAAGTGGAGTGGCACACCAGAAACCAAAAGAACAGAAAAAGAAAAATCATCCAACTTTTTGCATATTTGGCTTGTGGCAGCATCGGAATTCTAGCACTCTGAAAGCCTTTTCAGAGTTAAATACAAGGTCCATCTCCAAATTTAAAAAAGGATGGAATTTACTGAAGAAAGCAAGTCAGAGCCTAAGGCTTTAAGGCTTTTAAGCCTTGCGATGCACAACCACCAGCTCCTCCTACCTTACACAAATAAATACATGTAAAGAATTCTTTTCAAATATTGGAAAAAAAGAAAAAAAAGGACCATTTCAGAACTTTCTATATGTCTCTCATCTCAGAAAAATTCCTGGAATCTTTCTCCAATCCAGTTGTCTTGCTTTAACCTTCAGACCTTCAGCCTGTTTTTGTCCTGCTTTCACTGAACAGGACTTGAAATAAAATATTACTAGAAGGACTACTTTACTTTACTCCATCATTGAAGAGCTTTAACTGTAAGGATAATGCATAATAATTAAGTACAAATACTGCCCAAAACACTGCTCTAAAATGCACTGTGTATCCCTCACTTCCACTGGTGAGCAGCTGCTCACACAAGCACCTCCAGAAACTCATAATAGTTTAAATATCTCAAAAAAAGAAAAAAAAAAAAAAAGAAAAAAAGAAAAAAACCACACCAAAACCCCAAACATTCTGAGTCACAAGAACTGGAAAACTGCTAACCTACAAAAAAAGGTACTTCTTAATAAACAGTGTTTTCTATTGTTGCCTCGCGGATTGAGATCTTGGATTTTTTTATACTTTACAAATCTAGACTTTAAAAGAAAATAAGAAAATTGCTCTTACTGCTTGCAAAAGGAAAATACTATCTCTTAACATAGATACTTTTAGAATGCAAAAAGCTACAGATATTAGTAGTGTTTACTGTAATGGATACCTGAGGAGTTTGTTCATAAAAGTCAGTGAAGCCGAGCTGTGTCGCGATAGCCGCGGGGAGTCTGTTCTGCAGCTTTTGTGGCTTGTGAGGCTGGGAGCGGCTTGGGGGAGGTTTGCGCGGCAGGTGGGAGATTGACCAAGAATGGAGCTTTGCAGAACAGGAGCGTGCAGGCCGAGGTGAGGCGCCCATCCCCCGCCGCGGTTGCTGCCTGGTGGGGATGGGTCGTGTAGCCGCGGGGGTGCTGCCCGGGATTGTTAGCGCTGAGGGGGAGGTGTGCGACCGCCTGTGAAGTTGCACACGGAGTAGAAACCTGAGAACTAACGGAGAAACTACTAGAACAACTGAGTGCGCAGCCGCCGGAGGATTTGGGCTGCCACGGTGCTTAAAGCCACGCGCAGAAACAAGAGACTACAAAAGCTGCGCGTTTTGTAATACGGGCGCGCGCCGGTTGCGGAGTAAAAGACTCCCCGGGTGCCCAGCGCTGTTTTGCTCGCTGCCTGCCTACTCGAATAAACTAAATTTGATCGAATTGGCTGTGATCATTTATCGTGTTCCCCGATAACATTTACCGGACTGAACTGGCCTGAATGTTCTGGGCCTCAATACTGCCCAGCGGCGGTTTTCTCATAAGCACCTAGAAGCTCGACCCTCAGAAAAACCTCGGCCACAATCAGTGAAATACTCCTTCCAGAAGCCGAAAGCACATTTTGGCAACTTACAGTAAAACCTCGACGGGGAAGCGTCCATCTACTGACGCAGAGCACGACCTGCCGCTACTCACGCTGCCACCTCACAACCGCAGCACAGCGGCAGAACCTTCCAGAAGGAGCGGGGCAGGGCCACAAGATGGCGACAGCGAGGTCTCGCGCCGGCCTGGCGGGTCACCCCACAGCCTGTGCTCTCTGCACACAGTCTCTCCTCTGCTTCTTCTGTACGGGGGTGACCCCGGTGAGCGCGTCCTAGGCCAGCAGCGCAGAGACGCGACCGAGCCTAGGGGATGGGCTTCAGCCGTCCCCAGGCTGGGTGGCGGAGGGCGGTAGCAGAGGAGGCTGCCCCTCCACGCTGATGAGCGAGAGGTGGTGGCAAAAAGCGGAGCAGTGCTCCGCCCAGCGCTACCAACTGCCAGGTTGGAAGGGCCGGTGCCCGGAAAGCTTCAAAGAGCCTTTCCTTTCAAAGATCAACTTCATGAAAATCCTCTTTGAACACGGTGATTTCCTCCTGCTAGTGGTTCTCGCTGAGTATTGCCTAACCATGCAGGGCAGGCATGAGGGCTGGGTGTACACTCTCTTCAAACTGTCTATACTGGTATGAATAGAAATTTTAGATGAAAAGTAAAGGCTGTAAACATGCTTTGGAAGCTTTTTATGAAATGCTCAAACTGTATTTGCAGAGGTGATAAAGCAATCCATTATTCACTCATAATGAAGTCCGTGAGGGTATGTATACTAGACAACTGATAACCAAGTTGTCTGTAAAGCAATTCTGCTCCAGTAGTAAAACTCTGTAATCTGTGCCACAGGCACGAAAGTGCAGTGCATAAGGATATACTATGTCATTACTGCATTATATTCTTATGCGTTCACCACAGGCTACATTTCAGGTATCTTGTAAAAATGCATAATTATATATATAAATATCCTCTAATTAATTGTTAACCTTCTCTTATCCCTTAAATTAATATTTAAGTAATTTTTCTTAGGTATCTTAGTTTTAATTCTCTTTGTGAATGGTGTCGCGAGCTGAAAGCCATCTACAGACAGCAAATTCCCATTGCAGTGGAGCTGGAGGTAGTCTCCTAGCTGATGTAGTTTATAGGGAATAAATGTTGTACTAACCTAAAATGTTTGTGTCAGTGTAAGTCTTTATTTCATGGTAATTAATTTAAAGGTTCATAATACATTTTATAAGAAATACCTGACTCATTTTTGCAATGTGATCTTCCTAGACAGGAAAAGCAAAACTGATAACAAAGCAAAACAAAACAGTTTATAAGCCTTGCAACCAAAACTTTTATATAAAATGGTCCAGATTTCCAAACTGCAGATTGCAATGCACCGTGTGAGCTCACCCTTAAGCATGTGGATAGAATTCAAAGTGTAGGATTGTGATCCTGCTAAATTAACTGACAAAACTCCTATGGAGATTCTTAACCTTGTTTACAGTACACTCGCCTTGAAAAAGGGGCAAATTAGTTCACTGTTAATCACTGTAAAGTGATGTGCAGAGGAGAAACCTTTCTAACACACAGTAGATACCCATCCAGAGTATCCATTTCTGTATCTACAAAAGAGATGGGGGGGGTTACTAATATATTTCAAGGGAAACAAACCTCTGTGCAAGGCAGTCTAGAATTATAAATGATTCCTAAAAAAGGGCTGACCAAGTACATGTTAATTAAGCTGTATGTCAGAGTAACGATCTGAACTTCCCATCACAAAAGTACATGAGATATGACTACTACTGTCCGTCTGTCCTTTTACTGGACAAGTCAGGTAAAAGGGCTGATTTTATAAATGCTGTTAAGTCTGTATTATTAAAGGATTTATCCTACAGGATAATTTAACAGGTCCATGTCTATCTTGTTCTTGGGACTGCAGAGCTGGACCCAGCATTGCAGGGTGGGGTGGGAGGAGTCTGAACACAGCAGAGGGGAGAGGGGCTGAATCACCTCCCTCAGCCTGCTGGGCACACTTCTTTCATGCAACCCAGAATACAATTGGCTTTCTGGGCTGCAAATGCACACTGCAGGCCGATATCTTATTTTCCATCTACCAATACACCCAAGTACTTTTCTGTAGGGCTGCTCTCACTCAATTCATTGTCCAGGCTGTACTGATATTGAGGATTGCCCCAGCCAAGGTGCGGGACTTTCCACTTGGTCTTGTTGAACTTCATGAGATTCACACAGCCCTGCTCCTTAAGCCTGTCAAGGTCCCTCTGGATGGGATTTCCTCCCTCAGGCATATCAACTGTACCAGCTCAGTGTCATCCACAGCTTTGCCACGGGTAGGCTCAATCCCATTGTCAATGTCGTTAATAAAGCTACTGAACAGTATCGGTCCCAGTATGGACCCCCAAAGGACACCACTGATCTCCATTTGGAAACTAAACCATTGACTGCAATTCTTTGGATTCATTCAGCCAATTCCTTATCCATCAAACCCTCAGCTCTCCCATTTAGCAGCAACGATGTTGTATGGAACCATGTCAAAGGTCTTACAGAAGTTGAGATAGTTGACATCTGTTGCCCTTCCTGTATTCACCAACAGTCAGTCCACTGTAGAAGGCCACCAGACTAATCAGGCACGATTTGCCCTTCGTGAAGCTATGCTGGCCGCATCTAATCACCTCCATTATCCATATGCTTCCTGGGTTCTCTTAGCCTATGAAATAACAACTTAGAACAAGACCTCATGGTTTAGGCTAGATATCTGGCTTGTAAAAGAGGTGAAATTAATGCAAAACTATTTTCTATGCATACATAGATACATACACATACGCATGTTATACATACAGATGTGTTTCCTTTGTCCCCGAGAATTTGAGATCCCATAGGCTGTTTGACCCAAAAGGGGATCATTTGACAGAAAAGCCTCTAATAGATGCACTTTAACAATTTGCATAGAGGGTCCCGTAGAACAAAGAATAGGCAACACCTCCACCAACAGAAATAAACCTTGTCCTTCACCAGATTATCACAGCATCCATGTTCCAAGGGGAAAAAAACAACAAAACCAAACCCACCCAAACCCTGACAATTATGCACACTCACAGAGCTATTCAGTATTTAAGAAGCATAAGGTTTAGTAAGCTGATCTTGACGTTTTGATGATGTGTGCCTTTTTTAGCACCTTCAGAATTATTCTCTTGAGAGTGACTGACTCATTACAGATCAGTAGTATCAAAACTGAGACTTTGAGGGACATAAGATAGAATTACCACAGTTTCTAGTACTCTGAAGAACTTCTAAATCTGGTTTCTGCAGTAATAAAAGAAAAAAAAGTCACTGCACTTGTGTCTTTACACTATCGACAAAATGTTAACTAGGAGTATTCTGATGAGGAGTCCATGTTGAACAAAGAGAACTTCCCTTTTGGAGCTCACATAACTGAACAGTCTATCTTGCCTCACCGTGCTAGGTGGCTGACATTTCTAGCTGTTGAAATATGCCCCTCAGACACAGAAAGTCAGATAAATCTTTGGGTTGTTTATCTTCTGTTCCCTTGCTTCACACTTAAGCAATAAAGGCTGTGATTAAGAGGATTCATGAAAATGTCACCATTTATCACCTGAACCTCCATCAGTAATAAGAAAGTTGGGCCTTATTTGATTAATTATATAAAGGTGCAAAAATTCTCACATTATGAATTCAGGATGTGCTGCAAGATACTGGAAATCTGTGAGGCCAAAAATAGCAAGGTTTGAAGTCTGAAAGTTTACATAAGCTTAGAAGTACATGCTTGACTTTAAGCTCATTTTACTGAATTAATTTTCTTAATTCACTGTTTTGACCGCATTAGGTCTCCATTAAGCATCCATCTACCAGCTCCAATACATCAAGAACAAGTTACCTGTCTTTGAAGGCTTCCTTCCATCTGCCAGCCACCTCTCAATTAGTGTTGCCAGGCTTCTTCTATTAGAATTTAAAGCATTTTTGCATTTAAAGCATTTGTGCATTTTTCCTCTGCTCTTTCATTTTAGAAATATTTCCACACACATCCCACAAAAGGCATTACTATCTTTAGGCTTCCCTTTTGCATGCTATCTGCAAACAAACCACCAAAGCAACACATGACAACAGAGGGTTTGTAGGCTGTAACTAGTAAGGCTGTCTGTGCTGTCTATTGACAGCTGTGACATCATCTTGACAAGTAGGTCAGTTTGCTGAAGGACTCTTGGAGCCTTCAGCACCAAATTGAATTCTAGCCAAAACAGGAAAGCAGGTGCTTAGACCTAACTCTTGGCCTTACTGGCATTACATTTGTGTTTCAGACATTAAAAGTTTCATTTTTGAAAAGTTGCAAGAAAAAAAAAATCAATAATTAAAATGAGAAAGTGTGTTTTTTGGTCTTGTAGTTAGATTGGTATTGCTTGCTACAGACCTGTCTAATCACAGATGTCCTAAAATGACTGAAGTTGACAGCTGAATTGCTAAAACAGATCCAGTGAGATCTTTGGATTAAACTGAACTGCAGCAGTGAAGAACCTACGAGAAATGAACCTCTGTTGCCCTGATCTCATGGATGCGCTGCGAACTAAGACCCACCTGAATAGGCAGGCTGCACACTGGTCTTTGGTTAAAAGTCAGTGGAAATCAAACAAACAAACAAACAAAAAAACCAAAACAAAACAACAACAACAACAAAACAAACAAAAAAACCCACCAAACTAAATAATAATAATAATAAAGGCCAGGAAGGGGAAGTGGAAAAAGCCAGACAGAAACAGAAGAGAGCTGAATGGGAATTCTGAGTCACATAACATTAGTATGGCAATGTAATGAAAATCCACTTGCCATTCATAAATTACTGATCATGCTCAAAAGTGCTCATCTTATTTACAAAAAATGTCCTCCTAGTCTGTTGATAGGTTCATTTTATTCACAAAATGCTGACCAATATTCTGCTTGCATATCTCTATGTCCTAACTGCATCGTGTTTCATACTTAGACAAATGATCTTTCAAGCAGAAAACGACACTGAAGTTCCGTGTCTGCAGATTTCATTGTCCAACAGGGTCCTTCACCCTACTGACAGCTACTGTGTATGTTTATGTACATGACTAATAGAAGCTAAACTGTAATGCAGAACTAGAGAGGATAATACATGCTTCAACTTAGGGTCTGTGATTGCTATTGTGACACAGATGTCACTGTATGATGATATCACTGAAACTGTATTACGGGTTAATTAATCTGTCTCAACTGTTTTCCCAAATCTAAAGGCCCAGATATTTCTTGGAGTGTCCAGAATGCTGCTGAAACACAACTGAAATAAATGCTACATTTGAAGAACTTAATTTCTAAGAATGAGCAATTCCATGAGTTTGACTTATATTAGTTCAAACACTTTTTCTGGTTCCAGCTCTTGGTAAATAGGAAGGGCTCTAAACAAACAATTTAAAAAATATATTTATGTTTAAATTTAAAATAATAAAGGTGCCGATCCCAGACTGCAGTCATTCTACACCAAACAGTTTTATCATGTTAAGGTGGCAAAAAGCTATGAACTCTCCAATGAAGGTGGTTGAAATGAATTTCCCTTATCCTTATTTTTGTGCTCTGCTATCCAGTGCCAGAGACAACCTCCCCAGGTAAGGAGCCAGGAGCCCCGTATTAAGCAAGGAGCACCTGGACCCAAATTCGAAGGTGTGAAGCAAAGTCCTCCCAAGACATTCAGAAAATCTCATCTTTTTAAAAGCTAGTTTTAGAAGTAGGTGAAGTAACAAGAGCCATCAAGTTCTTTTATAGAGGATCTTAATTTTTTTTCAGGAAGTAAATTAAGATTCTGTCAGTACTTGTATAGTTTGTTACTATTCATCTTGCATCTTGTTTAACTAGAAAGTAACAAAAAAAAGTATTTCTCTCTATATATTTTTATAACTTCAGATTTTTCATCTTTCTATCTTTTAACTTCATTTTAAAAGAATGATTTCCCAAGCAGAACTCACCTTCAACAGATGTGCTGTATTTCCTGCACTGGAAATCTTTATATGAACTGGCAGAATTGTTTTTTTTAACATCATTCTGTATGTCCTGTTACGCCTTTGCTGTTCCATATCAACACATTACAACACCAATGCACTTAAATATACGTGCTGTCTGCTACTGTCCATTGTTCTAACAGACTGAACCTTAGAAATCCTAATTCCTAGAAGCCAGCCTTCTACTGTAATCAAGTCAAAACTGAAAAACAGACGGGCAAGAACGAGACAATAGGCTAAACCCTTGAGTCTGTGTATCAGAGTAATAGACTTGAAGTCACTGTCATTAGATCCAACTACAGAGAATATGATATATTCATGTACTGAGAGATGAGATGAGGAACACAAAGTTCACTTCATCATCGCCTCCACTTCTCCTATTAAATCTCTCAGCCTCTGCTTGGTATAGCTGACCTTTAAACAGTGCAGTGGGAGATTTGCATCTGTGCCAAAAGAAAAGATAATCAGAGGATTCTGCCTTGCTCCCATCAAATTCCTTTTTTAATCTCAAGTTCACCCAGCCTATCACTCCTCCTCTCAGAAGCCATCACATCTCTTTGATAGATCAGCTCAGGAGAACAGCCTGTCAGCTCTCCCAAACAAGAAATTTCTAGTTACAGAGGACCTGCTTTTCTCCTTATGTAGATGTAACATTCCGGTCTTCCTTTTTACCTACCTTTTGTTCACTGTTATGTACTTGTTCTCTCAATACCAGAATTTGTTTTGGTCTTTGGTAGGAGTGAGCCACAAGAGCAGAACACTATGTATCCCTAAAAATTGGCCTGTCTTACAAGGGACTATAAAGTACAATCAAGTACCCTATATATTTTCATTACTATTTTGGAATAATTTTTATAATTTTAAATAGCTATATTCAGGGCTAACTTTGAAATTCCCTAGAAGACAGGACTGTTTGAAAAAGTTTTGATATAATCAAATATATCAATTAGATTTGCAACTTCATTGTGATGTTTTAAATGAAAAGGTATTTCAAAACAAAACCTAAATGTGTGAAATCTCAAAGCAGTTAACTTCACTTTTTGAAATATTTCAGTCAAAATTGCTGCATTATAATAAGGAATTCCAATTAATAACAAGAATTTTCTAACAGAACCATATCTTTTGGGAATTTATTCTAGCCAAGGCTCAGAGAAACACAGAGTACAGACAGAATCTTAAGCCAAATCTGGTTGCTTTTTTTATTCTTCAATATATCCTACTTTTTCCATGTCACAAAATCAATATTCAGACTTATGAATACTTGATGTAATATATGAACAATACAAGGAAGGCACTGTAGCCTAGAATGACCACCTGAAGAATGTTTAATGTAACCTTTGGAACTCATGAAAATAACTTCAGCTGCTGAGTGTCATATGTGGGAAGTGTTGAATGTAACAGAAAGTGGGCATTTGAATTTTGTTTTTTCTTTTTACTGTGCAACTAGGACTATTTCACTTCCGCCATATATCTGAAGATACTATTCACATTTACAACTAAGAGATTCTGGTTTGTGCAGTTATTGTGCAAAGCTGTTAACCAAGGTATCTCAAATACTTTGCCAGTGTTTGAGCTTTTTGAATACTACCACTGTCTACAAAGCACAAGTTAATGTTCCGGGTTAAGCATGGCTAACATCCCAAGTGTGGGAATTTTTTAACAAAAGGTAGAACCTCTAGGGCAAGAGGACAAGAGTAGCTAATAAATTCAGGAGAAAGAAAAGATAGGAAAAGAAGGACATTGCAAGATATTACAGGTAGTTGCTACTACCTTTGGAGAAATCATTGCCCCAGTTCTGGTGTGTTCAGTCTTTCCATTTCACTGATGTTTTGTATGTCACTCAATTTATTTACATACTTCTGAATCATATTATATTGTTACATTAAAAAATTAAATAAATGTTGAAAGACTAACTTCCAAATGCTAATTCAGATGAGAGATATTTGAAAGAGATCCTGATCCTCAAGCTGATTGTATTACAGAGGTCACAGGCCTGTGAGGATACTGATTGTTTCTTAAATTACAATACAAGCAGTGACTTGGTGTGGCAGGCAATTCAGCTTAGCTCAATTAAATTTTCATATTCAAAAAGAGAAAAAGTATCTTCTTTCTCAAGACCTATTGTTTCTGTATGAGAAGTTTTCATTTTCAGAATAAAATAGAAACCACATAAAATCTCTCTTGATATTTCAACTAGTACTTCTGATTTCCACATCAGATTTGTTGGTGGTGAAACCTTTGTGAAAAGAATGTTTTTACAGTGTCTGACTCAGTCTGTTGTATTTCTATACAAAAAGATGTAATAAGCTACTGTTCAAACATTCTTGATCTTTCAAAAACAGATGCAAAAAATGCACCGAAAACCAGGACACACCTGATTAAAAACTGTTATATGGAGCATAAGAAACTGCAACATAATGTAGGTCTCAAAATAGACCAACACTCATGCCTTAAGCACAATCTCACCTCACTTCAGCTATCTAGAAATTACTCAGCCAGACTAAATTAGTCATTTAGTCAAAGAATAGACAGGCACTTAATATAAACTAGATAACTCTGATGTGGGAAATCTTTATCTTGGGTTAAGAATAGATGGGGTAAAAAAGGTTTTAAATTGAAAAAAGAGCAGCACAATCAAATCTCAGAATACCTACCTGACTTTTTCATCTTCAAATAAAGACAAAACAAAATGACAAGTGAAGTGACACTGGTGGGTACAGGGAGTGGCAGGGCAGGGGTGGCACTGTTGTTAGTACATATTTTAATTTGAGCAGACAAGTAAATGCTTAAACTGGAAATAACACAAATGTCAATGGTTTGTTTTACTTAAAAATAGACTTACATCCTAATCCTGTAACATCAAAATCATTGCATTGTCTATCACTGTTAGACTGGCTGGCCACAATACTTAAATCAATTTTATGTGACTGGAGAGCTGACTACACAAATACACAGGTCTTTGTGGACCAGATTCAGAAATTTATTTTGCAAATCTCTGCAATCAAATGAAATACCATGGAAGGAAAATTAAACACTGATTATTTTACCAATATGGCAACAACAACATCATTTACAACTGGCAGAGTCATAGAATAACCATGTATATTAACATTTACAAAGGACATATTAGAGTGGGTAATAAAACTATGATGATACAAATTATGGCTCTATGATTATTTTGAGAATGCAGTGTCATCTCTTTCTTATGTTGTCCTGTCCCAATTTTTAAATCAGTATTATCAAACTCATCACTGCTGCAACACTAACCACATCTCCCCAACTCCACAACGGTGTTCTGAAGCCTCATATGCATGTGGAACATGTTCAGCTGAAACAGTGTGTCTGCCAGGACAGAGCAATGGAAGAATGCCCTCCCCGAGGCAGCCAAGAAAGAGTTAGACTATTAACATCCTGTGTATGCAGTACTGAGATCCAGCCATGCAGATCCTACAACTAGTCCAAGAATCAGTGTGGCTGAGTAACCAGCCACATCTCATCTGATAGAGAATAACATCACTTTTCTCAACCTCGGGAACAAATCAACTGGAAATTGGGAGAAAAACGCAAGTGAGAAATTTCATTGTGGTCACAGGGTCTGCATTAACAGTTTTGTTTTGTTTTTTTTTTTTTTTTTTTAATGCATCTTTTAGAAGTTATTTAGAGTAGTAAATAAAAGAACTAATGAAGATTTGCAAAAAGGATTCCATGGTACTAGATGATAATACAGAAGATGAAATTCTATCTAGAGAGATGCAAAGAGAGTCATTTTGGAAAAAAGCAAACCCCAGTATTACATATATGATGGACCTCAGCAGACTAGTCCTAATTAGGAAGAAGGTTTTCAGTTTATCATATAAACTTCCTGTGAAAGCTGCAGTTTAGTGTTCAGCAGTTGTCTGAGAAGAAACGCTGCTAGGAATTAAATAAGTGTAGAAACAGAGAACATCCTGAAATATCTTTACTATCTTGAATAGCATGCACAGTTCTGTCCTATCACAACATGAACTGGAAGATGCTGGAAAAGGTACAGGGAAGGTAGCAGCGATTCTTTTATGGCTTCCAAACAAGGAAAAATTAAAAAGACGAGAAATACTCAGCTTGGAAATCAGACACTTGAGTGAAGATATGACAGAGGTCTCTAAGTGGCATGGAGAAGGAAAATAGAGACTGGTGCTCATTTTCTATTCCAATACGAGAATTCTGAGACAGAAATGAAACGAGCATGTGAGGGTTTCATGTATACTTCTCTACACAACACACAGTCAAGCTGTGAAACTCTTTAACACGGGATGTTATTGATGCCAAAGGTTTACAGCTGGCTCGGATCCACACCTAGCATGTTTTACATTCAGAAAAAAAGGGACAGTAAGAATGCAAATGGTTTTCTTCTTAGCTTTGGTTCTCCAAGACAAAGAACAAAGGATTGACAGCATCTGAGCTAGTTCTCATGTTTCAGTTCTTGGAAGCAGCTTCACTAAATCCTATGTTCCATAAAGATGGGGGGAGGGGACGGGGACGGATAGACGGACACCCACTACTTTTTTCTTCTGATAAATAAGGTATTTTGTACTTTGGGCAGTCATACCTGCTGTATCATCTGGTGCCTGCAATCCATCCAACTCCTTGGATATCACAACTACATGTGGATGGTAATACTGCCTTCATAGGTACATTGTCTGATGTCTCTTCTACCTGACCTACCAGCCTTCTCTAGTACATTTACTGCTGTGTGCCACTTTTTGCAACATTTTTTTCTTTTTTGTTAGCTTTTAAAATATTTTATCTTCAACTATGGTCTCTCTTACTATTCCATAGTCAGATATATGCCACTCATTATCTTGCATTTCAATAATTAAGATAGTCTCAGTTGCAGAGAAGCCCAATCCTGCAATAGCATACATCACTAGCTTTCCAGATTTATATTTCCTAACCTGAAAGTTGCAAGGGGATTTGTTTGTTGGCTTTTATGACAGTGAAGGAAATCAATGGCGAAGGAGTGAATGTGACAACTCTCTTGCGAACGTGCAAATACTAGCTGTCATTTAAGAGCCTTCTAATAGAACACAAAGACGCTTGACAAGTTTCTCAAAACTCTGCAAACATTCTATAAGGTTGCATCTTGAATTAACCTGCTATCCAACTCAAAATCTCACAGATGGCAGAAAACACCACGTTATGAAACATATCCCTGGCAAAAGGCTGGGCAGCTGTCCCAAAGGGGACAGGTTATGTCTATACGTGAGAAGTTTCACCAAGAAAAATAATAATAAAGGATAATAGAAGTCGCAAGGAGTCAACCAATCTCCTTTCTGTCTGCCCTGTCATTCTTGCAGAATCAGGCTCTGTGGTTTTGGTAGCACTTTCAGCTATACCCAATTTCTACAGAATACCCATTACCCATGGCACCATGCTCAAGAAGAAACCAAGCACCATACACATTTCCCACTTCTCCATTTCTGAAGTATGTGTGTATTTCTGAAGTACGTACACTTGTGAAATATGAGATTAGTAAGATCTACCTATCTGTTATATTCCCTGACAAATTAAAGCAACAGTGCAGTGCTCTACTACTGTCAGTTTATACGTATTCTCAGCTTAACAGGTCTGAGGCCAGTAAAACCCAAAACACACTTCCAGTTTACAGCTCTAATGTATTTAAATGCTATTCCATTTCTATCAGTTGAATTGGTATTAGACTTTCCACAATGCAGCTGCCACAATTCTTTTTCTTTGATGATGCTGTTGAAAATTACTTTTTTCTTAAAAATCAGATGAATCTCCTTTGGCTCCTTTGTGGCCGCTTGCTTAGTTGTTAATACTGTTTCATTTTTGTTTTGCTTTACATCTGATAGGCTAGAAGTTGATGGATGCAGTACAACTACTATCTAACTGACTTGCTGAAGAATTTAGCAGTACAGTTTATCAAAAAGCTATCAATGAAGCTCTCACTTAGGGATACTGCTAAGTGCATTAAACTAAAAAATTCAACTTCAGGTAGGATACTTCAGATCTAGTAGATAACTGAAAGATAAACTCTATTTTGTATTAATTTCAACAGCAGCATACAATATAAGCACCAGTAAAGCAACACATTGGAACAGCTAATTCAAGAATAGGAGGTGGCACTGTGTACAAGCTCCCAGAAAGGCAGTTACTTAAAACATAAAGTATGTTTTCTTCACTGTTGGCAGCCTATTAAGTCACAGCACAAACATAACTATGTACATTTACACAGAGTAAGATCAGGTTACCATGTAATAGAAGCCTTTTTATACAACAGTCATGAGACTCTTCCTTTTATCTCCTAATATGATTTGTGTATGATTTACTAATTTGCTTGTAAAATATGTCTGCTGTCCTCAGAATAATCTGGATACGTGAATCTCTGTTAGTATTTACATTCATCACCTATACACATGGTTTCCCTCTGAAATTACTGTACTTAACAGCATTTAAGTAATGTTTAGGTAAAAACAGAGTTCTGAAGTTAATCATTCAGCAAGGTGAACAAAGGCAATCTCTACATTTCTGAGGCATCACTGTCTAGTTGGCTTTTCACTTTGCAGAAGGGACACAGGAAAATGAACTAGCAATGTCTATGCTGAAAAAGGACATTGGATGACTTTTTTTTTATTTTTTCCCTCCTTTCTAGGTAGTGACTATGCTGGAACTGTGAAACTCTACTGAGTTTTTTCCTACATCACTAAGGATAGCTATCTTTTGGGCAGTCCTTTGTTCACAGTCAGCTTCTACATGTCCTTGTAGACATTTTAGGCAGTGTATCTGTGCAGCCATCAAGCCCTTTAATCACAAAGCTACCCTTACGGCCAGCTATTTGGGAAACAAATTCAAACCCATGAAATTAAATTAATACTGGATTTTTAGGTTCACATCTTCTAAACTGAATAATGATTGAGGTATTTAAGCTGGCCTGGACTCAAATTCAGTAATGTTAGCTAATATCCAGAGATCGCCTTTCTTAAAAAACAAGCCACTTCAGGATGGTTTTTTTTTTCAGTGTTAAAAATCTGAACAACTTTTAAAACCTTGGGTAAGAGCTTAAGCTTTCATTTCATCAGTGTGGTGAAAATGAGACACTCTTGTATATAAGAGAATAACAACTAGTCTTATTCTTTAACTACACAGCCATGAAAAGAAACATAAATGCAATACCCTTTTTACTTTAGCTGTTTATCTATTTGTCTTTCATTATCTGTAGATCATCTAAGATTAAGGGATTCATTCTAAGCCAAACAGTTTTCTTAAGTAAATTTTCAGTCACAGAGCAAATTCATTGATTTTTCCATTTTGGCATTACTGCACAGAAAAGTAATAAAAAAAAAAAAACCCTCACAAAAATTAGTGACACATTCCTTACAGGCACTTGAGATAATATTCCTGCAAAATCCATTCCTTCAGTGTTCCGGTAGCATTTTAAGCTCCAGTTTGAATGAGTTTAGGTCAATGAATACTTAGTCAAATTTGCAGGACTGATTGTCCTACAAATGAAAATCTCCCCCCAGTTCTATTTGCAAATTTCTAAGTGATGAAGAAGTATTATTTATAATTAATGAAAAAGCATATTGTTTAGAAGTGATTATGTATACATCATATGTGAGTCAATTTATCCAGCTTATATGCCACAATGCTTTCAGTCTGTTAGAGGGTTCATGGCTCTAGACTGCATATCAGAGCACCATTTCCTCTTTAGCATATCATTACACAGGCAATCAACTTTCAAACTGAGAAAGCTGGCAAACAATTAACTAACACAGTGTCTTACATAATTCGGGTAGTAGGATTCTGACCACTTTGAGCTAATGCTCCTTAGAATCACACATCTGATCCAAGTTTCCATTTAATATCTTTGTGGAAAGCCTTACGCCAATTTCTCAAATGAGAATTCCTCACCACCTTATTTCTCTGCAATGAAATGCTCTAAAAATGCCAATACCACAAACCCCGCTATCTTACAGCATACCGCTGTATAAAAAAATGGATCATGTTTAGTATCACCTTTTATGGAATTCTTTCCTGAAATGCCAGGCTTAATTGTTTTAAGCTATCTGCCAGTAAAGGAAATGTGCAGTGGCAAGTCACTCATACCATATACTCAAAACCAGTCTACCTCCAACAAACATACCTCCACAAGCCTGCTGGTATGTTCACGAAATATAGCCGCATATTCCTTTAGTTCTTTCTCTCTTCCATTTTTAGCAGCTTCAATGAGAACTAAAAGTGGAACAGTGGTATCTAAGAAGGAGTCCGAGATGTGATCTATAATGGCTTTACGGAGCTGCAAAAGAAAACATGACATAAGAATCTGCTAATTGGACTATTTATTAAAGTCTACTGTATTTACTGTCCATTGAAATTTTATAACAGAAACATGGAGACACTCTATTCCTGTATTATTTGCAGGATTATGGGTCTGAAACCTACTGCGGCTGCAATTTATCTATGACACACAAAATTGTATTTAATTTTAGGGACAATTTTAATATACCACTACCTAAACATGGATGTTTGTAAGTGTGAGTGGATGTGTGCCCGAGTACAGATACATAAAACACTTGAAACACGTACTAGTTCTGTTTAAATCAAGGGAGCCAAGCAAATATTCATGTTCTTTGATGAATAAAAAGACTACTTAAATGATTCCACACACACAAAAAATACAGTTGGACCAAACCTAATGTCTCCTGGGTATTCTCTCTGGAAATTCAGGCACCAAGGGAGAAGGCTATTTTATTTGAAAGAAAATATTAATTTAATTATGCTTGTACTCACACAATAGTCTACATCACGTTCTCATAGTTGCAAAATTACAAAATTACCCAAAATTACCCAAATATGGTGTTGCAAAACCCAACGATACAGTTTGATTAGCAAAATGGTAGTGTTCATGGTCCTTATAGCACTGAGATTACCGATTATGACATCTGATAATAGATTAACAGAGCGAGAAGAACGATAAATGATTCTGAAGTTCAATTTTTCTCTCTTTAAATTAATTGTTCTTTAACTTCTTACTTGAATTATTAAAGAAGCGTAACATTCTGCTACAAATTACCTCTCAAATTCATGTAAGTTTAGAACTGATCACTGACACATCCCTTCACTTCAGGGGTTATTTTCCATGTTATTAACCTACACATGGGAATTGTTCATTTTAATCATAGAACACTACAAGAAATAGACCAAACTGAACAATACATGCAATGCAACTAAATTAGCAAGTTCACTTAATTTCCCTTTGCACAAAAAATATTTTTACATTTGTATGTAAAATATATTGTTTGGAACAGAAAAAAAACCAAAAAACACAGCACAAAAGGCTTTTAAGCTCTTACATGCTAACAGGTTTGTTGCCAAAGGATGTGCTCCAATGTATTTATGTGAAAACTCAGTAAAAGTAAAGACTCCTACAGATATAAAAATTTAAAAAAACCCAAACAAACCAAAACATAAACTTTTTGATGCTGCTGTCTCTGTAGGTAGGGCAGTGAACATGCACAGTAGAAATAATAGCAATTTGGGTATGAATTGCACTGCTAGCTCTTGGATAACCTCACCATCTAAAGCCAGCTCTCATTTGCTCACCAGGCACACAAGGCAGACAAATTTAACAAAGAAAACACAGGTAAGTTTATGTTTGGAATGGTTGTTGTCTTCTAAGTTACTGTAGCTTACACATTAGGATATACTATCTGGATACATTATATGTTCTCAAAAGTAATTAACAAAGACAAATGTTATGGGATTCCAACAGAAAACTGGATTTTTACTGTCATGTTAGCATTCCAAGCTTTATTCAGGCTGGAGTTTTAAAGAATAAAAAGGAAGATATTAAAAAGTTTCCCTATGAGGAACAAAATACACTGAACCACCAGTCCTACCACGTTCCCTGTTAACATTTCTGTGTTGGAAAATTCCAGCTGAAGAAAACAGACATACTCACCTGCTTAAAATTAGGTACATTAATGTGACCTTGACGAATCACAGCTTAAACATTAAGATTTCAGTCTGCAATGATCAGCAACAAAAAGCTATGGAACCATATCCATAGATGATGATACATTATCTCCAAGAGAAATATTTTTGAGTTCTGCATAGCTCAGATTGTAGGACTTCCGCAGCCTTAATGTATTATTTGAAGGACCAGTGACTGCAATGACCTTAGTCACATTTGTGGTGAGCTTGAGACAACCAATTTTCAAAACAGCAGCCTAATTTTATCTCTCATCACACAATTCTTTGATGTAGCTTTTTACTAGTTTGCTTGGTTTAATTAACCTTTCACAGATAAATTATCATTATTATTTTGTTCTAAGAAACCCTCTGTCCTGCAACTAGACAGTGACACGTATCTTCTTTACAAAAAAAAAAAAAAAAATGGATAGCATAGCATTAAAGAATAGAGAGATACAATGTAGAACAAAGAAAAAAAACCAAAAAAGACAAATTAAAGAAGGAGCATCTGAAGCACTATCTATTTCTATTCATCTTAATCATAAAAATCATTTTCTCCAAATCTCAGTAAGTCTATTTCTGACTGGCCACCTCTAGAGCAAAATGCTAAAAGCTAAGGAGCTATATAAGGAGACATGTAAGGAGACAAAGAACAGCACCGGTAGTGCTAGCAGGCAATACCAGGGAAGTTATTGTGCTGTGATTATAAAATTTTTGTCATGTTTTTAAGTGAAAGAGACACCACCAGAAGATGGAAAGCACAGGGGGGATAATGTCTGACAAACTGCTTTACTTTTAAGGTGTGAGTTCTTATTTTTACCCTGTGAGCAGATTCTTACACAAGTGGAAGCATGGGGAGTTTTTGTTTTCATATCAAAGTGCATTACACGAGAGCATAGAAACATGTTGTTTATAAAACATGGGGCATAAGGTTGTCAAAAAGAAACAGTGGAGGGTAGAGAAGAAAAAACCAGCAGCTATTTGCAACACTATTAAACATCCGTATCCCGATGACTACAGAAACCTGCGTTCACCTCTATCCGTCTATTGCCTCACAAGATTACACTGGCAAGACCTGGAAGAACTGAACATCAATTACTGAGGGATCTCTCTCTCCTGTTTCAAAGGGATGCCAGGAAGGCAATCTCCTTTGTGCTCAGAAAAAGCTATCCACCTGATGAAGCAGCAACACAGAAATATGAAACTATCATCAGGAATAATATTTATTGAAAAAAGCAACCAACCAAAACTGCAGAAGAGCCACAGCAGAAACATCCATGCAGTCCATTCATGGTATGCTGGGAAACAGCTGGGAGGTAACATCTGACTATGGTAATTTCTCAGGATTAGAAATTGGAATGAATAAGCAATTCCTTCCTAAATATTCATACTGCTCTACTAGGCAGGGAAGCAGTGATTTAGGTAAAACTGCACTCAAAGAAATGACATGCAGATCTCTGGCACAAGACAAGCAAAAGTCAAAACAGAACAGAGAACTTTAACATCTCAACAACTACTGGCCAAGTTGCTGGAGTGAATACAAGTAACTTCATTTGAATTGAGATTTTTTACAATTTCCATTATACACTATACTTGAGATAGCTACTTTTGCCTTCAAGTCTCACCAGATCCAAGCCTTCCTTCACTTTATTTACAGGTGGTCTACAAGGGTGTTCCGTAGGAGTCCCCGGCATAGTCCACAATAAGGTGGTGACTGGGCCAGCATATATATGATTTTTTTATTATTATTATTGTGCCCTACACAGAAGAGATTTCAAAAATACAACTTCATAGGGTTTCATCCTCAACCCCAGTTTTCCAGATGCAATCCCAGTAATAACTAAAAGCGAGGCACAATGTGCACACCACAGCACCCAACCCACTATGAGTGCCTGATGTAGTACCAGCCAGGGTACACAGTTAGCATTGGAAAAAAGAAAAAAAGTATTATAAAAGCTGCAAGAGTAGAACAAGTAACAGTTTTCATGTTTCTAGTAAAAGTGCTGGGAGACAGAATAATGAATGCTCATAAGTGAAAGCGAGTAAGACTTCTGCAATATCTGCAGGCACAGAACTCACAATCTTATGTTTCCTAGATCAGGAATTAGGCAGGCAGTAAGTACTTTTCCTGAAACAATTGTTATGCAAGTCACACGTATGAACACAGAATTGGAAGAAGTAGATGAAATATTTCCCATAAATACCTTCCCATGGAAAATATCAAGAAGCCATTAGAGCTACTCCGGTTAGAGAGAACTACTGATTCTAGATTGACTGTAAATGTGGCATGATTACATTCAGCCTGAACATTTTAGAAGGGTTTATTGAAACACACAATTTGAATTAGTTAACAGCCTTTAACCATTGTAACAAGGTCAGAAAAGTGTTATAAGCTAGAGTGTAATTAACTCATGGAAGACACTGTAGGACAGAATGGGAGAGTTCCTAGACACATTGAGCTTGCGATGGAAGCAGCTGGGTGTCTAAGCTGAACATATTTTTGATGGAATGTGAGCAGAAATTGTATAGCTAGTTAGTTGTAAACACTCTATTTATATTATATTCATCTCATCTTTAAAGGCTTCCCCTGGCTGATTATGGGAGACAGGAAGGAATTTATTCATCATCTTGAAGCATAGGCTGGCTTGTAAGACTGTACACAAAGTTGGGAGGGATATTCCAGCAGAGATTTGATAAACAGCCACAGCTACAGACAGGATGAAAGCAGCACATGCTTATGTTCTGTGCAGCCATAAATTTTCATGTAGCTGGTTGAGGCAGCCTGGATAAAAACTACCAGCTTTCTAGCTCTCCTTTCTAAACTGGCACACAATATACTTCCAACATAATTTGCAAAATATTTGGATGGACCATGGACCAGGTGTTCCAAGGACCCTCTTCTGGTGTATCAGTTCTCACAACTGTAAAGAACCAGACACAGCCACACAGTGGTCACTATGGTATCTCTTCATTGAAGGTATTATTGAGTGTTGGAACACATAATCCAAATTTATTTAAAGTAAAATGAATCTTGATGTCCAAAGTACATTACTGATATATTTCTGTAGCAAATACATATTGAGACAGGTACACATGCTGAGTTTTGACATGTGCATACATATGTGCAACTAGCATCATTTGGGTGGGATTTTTACACAGATTTTTGAAAATTTGTGTGTGTATATTCTGTGGAATAGTGTCAATATCCTCAGTATCTTTTTAATGTAGAAAAAATCTTTTATTTTCAAAATGCAATGCTACAAAAACTGAAAATAGCAATTTGGAGAAGTGTCCTTCAAGTCTCCTTTTCTACATTTTCATTTCCCCAGGTTGCTTACCTGTCTGCGGAGGTCTCGTGTCTTCTTGCACATACTATCTATTGCAACATTCAAGGCATTGCTTCTCTCTTTTGTGTCAGTCTGTAATAAATGAGATAGAAAACATAACAATGGTTAATTGTGATTTCTTAGCAAGCATGTTCTTTGTGTCCTGAGTTCATCAGAGTATTTGGTAAACTCATAGATGCTTCAGGGTTTTTTTGTTTTAAATTATAATATGTTTGAGGAGCCAGTACCACAACAGTCACAGAATGGCAATTTGTGACGTTAAGCTAATCCGCTGAATCAAAACATATGCTTTACTAGAAGTATACAGAAATGAAATGAAATACTTTTTTATCTTTTTAATTGTTGTAATACTCTTTATAGGCCATAGTTACTTATGGAACAACATTATGTAATTATTACTATTGATGCAAATCCATGATCACCACATTCACTTGAAAAATCATGTTATCTCTCTAAAAGCAATCTGTAAATTCAGATGCCCACAATGCAGTTTGGTAGTGTTTTAATCTGCAGCATTCATTGTTTTACTGCTGTAAAAAGAATGGGTGAGTTTCAAAATGGCCAGGATATGTCAATGTAAACATTGTTGGAGACAACAGACGTTCTCTTAACAGCACATTCATTCTCAGCATCAAAAGAATATTGAGCTTGAGATACTTGAGAGGTCTTAAGAGAATCAGTTGTGTACTTTCCAAATCATCTTAATCATCCAGGGATCAATATTGGGCCCAATACTGTTTAATATCTTCATAAGTGATTTGGATGTTGGGATCAAGAGCACCTTGATGAAGTTTGCAGGTGACATCAAAATGAGTTGGGATGTTATCACTCCAGAAAGGAGAGCCTCCAGGAAGACCTGGACAGGCTGGAGGAGTAGACTAGCATGAACTTTATGAAGTTCAGCAGAGACAAGTGTAGGCAGCTCAGATTGGGATCCACCTGGCTGGAGAGCAGCCCTGTAGAAAGGGACCTGGGGATCTTGGTGGACAAGCTCAACACAAGTGAACAGTGTGCTGCAGCAGCAAAGAAAGCCAATGGGATACTGGGTTATATTAACAAGGGCATGACCATCAGACATAAAGAAGTCATTATCTCACTCTACTCAGCACTCTATTCAGTTTTGGTCCCCACTATACATGCAGACGTGTAGATAGATGCAGACAGGCTGGAGAGCATCCAGAGAAGGGGCACGAGGATGATCAGAGGACAGAAAGACCTGCCATATGAATTAAGGCTGAGTAAACTGGGTTTGTTCATCCTTAAGAGAAGGCTTAGGGGAGACCTTATTACTATGTACCAGTACATGAAAGGTGGCTACCAAGAAGATGGAGACTCCCTTTCTACAAGGAGTCCCATGGAAAAAGACATGGGGTAGAGGGTACAAGTTACTCCTGGGGAGATTCCATCAGACTCCAGAACAAAAATTTTCACCATAATAACAATTAGACATTGGACTAACCTCCCAAGACTCAGCTTGACAGGGTGCTGGGACACTTCATTTAAACTTTCTTTTCCTTTTTTTTTTTTTTTTTTTTTTTCACCTTGAGAGGTTGAACTAGATGATCCTTGAGGTCCCTTCCAACCTGGTATTCTATGATGCTGTGACACGACAGTCTGATTTTGTAAATCATATTGAAATGAATAAACACTAGTGAAAACAAAAGTAGTAATATCTTGGTAGGCATCAAGGTCTATAACATTGTTATATGCAATATATCATACTGCAGTCAAGAGTTAGTTTCCTTACTACATTAAAAATGAATGTATAATGTAATAAATGCCTTGAAATGATTGGTACATTCTCTATCAACTGAAAGGAACAATTACTTTAAAAAATTGAGCATATATATTCAGGGTGACTTCAAAATTTTCCTCCTACTTTCTGTTTCTGAAATTACTTACAGCCTTCGCAGGGAACAAATGATCAAACACAAGGCTTGGAGAGAGGTCTGAACTCCACCTCGAAACCTTCAAGGAATCCCTAAAGGTAGGTACTGACTTTCTATTTCATAGTAATGTGACCATTTCTCATACTAGTGCTTGCATAGGACCCAAAGTAAATAATGACTCTTCTGCTATGTTTTCCAAGCTATTTTCAGGCTTGTCAACAAAATCGATCCCTTCTAAACTGCTAGGTAAACACGACCAGTAAAGGCATTGTGGATACAACTCAGCTTATGCCTATGCATTTCCAGATGACAAAGATGCAGTTCCACAGTGGCACATCCTTTAAAAGCTTTATATTTAGACTCTATTTTTCCAAGAAGACAGAATCAATGTAAAATGCTGGCATTTTTTTTAAAAAGTTCTCCAGTAAGCTGTAACTTCAAAGGTGGCAACTAATGAAATAAGAGACTCTAAGAAAACTTAAATCTTTGAGGCAGCTAATATGAAATAACCTCAGCCAGCAAGTGGTATAATAATACTGAACAGTGGACAAGAAAAAAAATACAAATTGTAAACATAATTGTCAACAGTCAGTGTCTAAGAAGGTAAACCCAACTATAACTGAAGTTATTCTTCAACTCATGTTTTTCCTAAGAGCCAAATACACTGTAAAATGCAGCTTCTGACCGTAGAATGTGAACACGTCCAGAATGTGGGTAACCTCATAACTGCAGACTCTCCTTCTTCAAGAAATTTAAGACTCAAAACCCCACATTATTATTTGGATAAATCCTTACAAAGATTTAAGTATTTCAAAGTTGTGTACTGCTAAAGTCAGAGGGACACCTGACTACAAAGTCTACTGCGGGAGTGGCCTTGTGCCCCATTCTCCAGACTGGTCCCAAATACCTCTGAATGCTTTAAGTTAGGTTTATATTCCTCTATAGATTTCCATCTCAAGTATGTATGTTATAGTAACAGCTCAAGATCTATACTAGATGATTACACTTTTAAATAGTTGAAAAATACCAGATTTACTATTTTAAAAGTGCACATTAAAACAATAGCATAGTGAAACTAAACATGATCTAAGCATTTCTACACCATATTCCACACTCCAGTAATACAGGTGACATGTCTGTATTTGTAGTAGTCTGTATCTGCTTGTCAGCTAACATTCTTCTCATGACTCCTGTGCATAAAAACAAACCAGTCCATCCTGAAATAGTCCACTCTTATGAATGGAATGATTTTCCTAGCCCTTTCTTTATTCACATTATTCTAGGCTCTGAAATTCAAAAATCATGCAGTTGAGCTCACTCCTTTCTGTTTTCCTGCTCTCTGCTACAGTTTTATCCTGTAAAATATATGTAATAATGGCTATATGGCTCCCTTGTGAAGATATTACAAACAATATCCATCTCCTATTTCAATGCATTTTTAACATATAAACCATTTTACAAGCACTAAATCACACTGTTATTAATACTTCACTAAGTGAAAACAAGTATTTTTAATTAACACCGCATAGCCTGAAGATAAATGCAGATTATTGACAATAATACAAGCCTATCTATTTCACACACTGGCAATCAACATTCATTGAATGACTCAAAAACCACATGTGCAGAAAATCTTTCCTGTTGGATTTTCATTTTAAATACTATGTACATAAGGGCAGATGCTCAGTTGAAACAAATCACCTTATCTCCATTGTTTTTAATGGAGCTCATTTGTATCGGCAAGGGATCATGACCTTCACAGGCATTACACATTCTTCTGTACTCCAAAGTATATAGATACAAACCAGTATGTTTGCATTAGGTATACAACCCAAAAAGACTCAAGGACATGTCTCTCTGGTGGGTACACGTATCAGTATTAATGAAGACGGCAGCAATTCCATAACCTTCATGCTTTGAGCTGAAGAGATAGATTAAAGAAAGTAATACAGCTATTCTGACCCAGTTTTTTATTTCACTTTGCTTATACTTCTTAAGTGCTACAAATGTTTATCTAATAGTTGCACTGTGTCTCTATTCTGAAAACTGATCAATAGATTATAAAGAAGATTTGGGGAGAACTACTTAAGTGATCATCTCATCTCTTCAAGTATTGAGGCTAACAGATATGGGCTAAATTCATTAAAAACACACACATATATAAATATAAAAGGATACAATCAGCCCTAGGTATTTAAATAGTAAATATTATTACTACTCATTATGTGAATCAAACAATACTCCCCTTTAGCCATAGTCAAGAATTCAGTTACCACATAGAACTGAAGTACTCTCATTAGCAGGAGGAAAATAAACAAGATCTAGCCAAGTGAAAAGGAGACGGTTTATTTGGGTATGTACTGGTGATAAAGTACTCACAAAAACTTACTTAAGTTTTGCAAGGCCACGCCCCTTGAGGTCCCCTTATAGTCATCAGAGAAAATAATAACTTCTGTATGACCTCTGAAGGACCCGAGCCTCTACTTGTTAGAGAGGGTGGTGAGAGAGACCTAGTTTGGTAGGTTGAAGTTGGTCTCGTGCACAGTCCCCCAAAATACTCATTTTAAATTAAAAAAAATCCCACAAACTTTTAAAAGTAAATTCTAATAGGCCTTCAAGAAGCACCCTGGGTATTTGGACATATCCACCTGAAATAGGTATCAAGATTTCAAATATAAAGTCATTGGTTTGCAGAAGTAAAATGTTCAAAAGCACATCTGGAGACTCTAGCCTTTCAATGTTGTGAAGTAAAAAGGAGCAATATAAATTTATCACATCCATGGTGATATCAGACATCTTCTGAATTCCGTATTCCAGAACAGCTGGAGTCTTAGCCATAAACTTAAAAACTACTTTGCTTTAGTCCTAAAGGATTCCTTCAAGTATTTGTATGGCAACATCCCAGTCAGGAGATTCTATCCGTGCCATTATGCAGGGCCTCAATAGTACAACAACTATTTAGGATCTAGACTGCAAAGAGCAGAAGTGGTCAGGATCTACCTATACAGGAAAAGTGATGTTGGAGTAGTGAATACAATTACTAGAGATTGAGCCTCCCTCTGAATTTTTAAGAGCTGTCCTCCTCAGCAAAATTGTCTGTAAGAAATAATTACATGCAGGTACTGGGCAGTATAAGGTTATAAGCAGACTATATCAGTGTAAGTTTAGTTATATCATACACGTCTGTGTGTGCCATTGACTACAGGAACTATAAAGCAGTAAGTAATTTATCTTGATAGGCATCCTCACTTTCTTTCCTTCAACACCACTATAAAGAGTTATTTGTAAACACACAAAACAGGCTTGAGATTCAGAGCATTCCTGGTGTTTGAGGATATTCAGATGTAAGTTCATCTTGTATTCCCAGGCTTACATAATGGTTTGAAATAACAGAAGTTGAAAGAAAGCAATGATGCTTCACTGGAATGTTTAAAATTACATACATGATTAAAACTAACTTTATAGCCTTAATTCATATTGTACTCAAAGCCTCTCCTGAAAACAGAAGAGGCCAGAATCTTAGAGGCCAGAATCTAAGCATGTGTTTTATTTCCTGGGGTGTGTCTGTTCCCAAACTCTTGTACAATCTTGGGAGTATTTAACAGAAAAATAATCCAACCCACTAGCACGGATTTCATCGCTTATCTCCAGCAGCTCTACCATGACTGTGATAAACATCTTTTGATTTAGTTCAGGGTATCCAAGGACAATTTTGTTTTTAAAAAGAATAGCATATTTATGAAAATATTTTTTAAAATATCAAGCTAAAAGGTAAACAGCAATCAATACTAATAAGTTAATAAATGTGAGAGCTCTGATTAAATGACTGATAATTTCCAGCTATGTGCTGACTGACAATAATTCTATACTCAATAATAATAGGGTCCAGTACATTTACCTTAATAAAAAACCAAACCCTTACCCAACCTAAACAGGATATTGAAACAAAGTCGCAGTCCCTATAAAGACACCTGACATTTTATGTCTGTCATTACAACTTAGCATGTAACATTTTTTGGTATATGGAGTTTATACAGATTTCCTCTTTGAATTATAAAGTAATTTTGAATTCTAGCCCAATTCTAGACAAAGCCATAACAGTGATGAAAAGAAGTTGTATAAAAAGCAGTTTCACAATTTCTTATGTGTGTTGAAACTATGTTACTGTTACTGAGGAAAATTCCATGCATGGATTTATTATGCAAAGATAAAAATAAGATTTCTTTTTCATATCCAGCTCATAGAAACCCTGATCTTTCAACTCCTGCTGTGCAATTCAACAAAGTAAAGACAACTGCAAGGATCTGTCTCAAAAAAAATACCCCAAACCGTAAGGTTTTATAAGGGAAGATGTAGTTCAATCCTGTCACATTCTTCATTTATAGTAAAACTTACTAATAGAGAAGGACCAAGAGCTTCGTCAACTTGATTACAGTGGGTTTGCCTCTGCCAAAATTAGTTAATACAATGCTTCAGGCATCAATAAGTAAATAAAACTAATTTCACTGCTTAGATTCTTTGCTGGGGGAAAGCAAAGGACTTGTCACCTTGAAGGTCACATAAAGAACGAAGAAATCAAGGATGAGTGCTTACCTATGAAACAACTCCGAGAAGTGCCAAGCCAGGGGCAACCACGCCATAAGAACAGTAACAGGGCCCCAGAAACATCCTGATGAAGGATGAAACATGGTAGGCCCAAATCAGCAGTGTTTGAATAACCTCCGTGTTCTCCGCGGTTCTTGCCGAAGCGAGGCCTCAGGGCAGCTATCTCCATACCGATAGCCTCCCTCTGACACCTCCTCTTAAGGAACAGGTAACTAGAACCATAAAACCTAAACACTTCTCCAGCCACCAGGCCTTACTCTACCCAATCTGCTTACCACCAGGCTGCTGTATGAGCCTCCCCCCTGCCCCCTTGCCCCCTGCACTGCTCCTGCTAGCTGCAGAATCTGCACGGCACAGCATCTCTGACATTAGGACCTCAGTGTCCCTGCTTTTATTGGGGCACCCTAAGTGCACTATAAGCAAAATGCAAAATCCAAGCCTCAGCTATCTTCTTATCAAACTGCTCTTTGCACCCAAATGCATCTGGTTTCCTAGTTCAATCTAATACGAAGAAGAGACCTCTTAAGTAAGTTTTCTTTCTTAATGCTTTCTTGTCTCATTTTAGTCTCATAAATCCTTCAGTCTCATTACTGTTCAGTGACAATCCTACAGTTCCAGCACAGTAGGAACAAAGACTCTTGCAAACAATAGGAAAAACCAAATAAATTTACATGCTGTTAAAAACCTCTTTGCACTTCCTTGTACCAATTTGTACATCACTAGGCCCTAGGAATACTTACCCCTTACGTGAAGAATTAAGAGAAACAATATTGTACACTTAAAATCTTCAACATGCTCTTTAAAATACAACTTCCAAGAACAAGATCCCTCACTAAAGGTCATATGTTACTTAAATAAACCAAAACGGATGATCTTTAAAATCTTTTAAAAACACATCTTTGTTTCTCATGCTGAAAATGGATAGGAATAACTCTGAGTAAAAATAACCTTATTGAAATAATGGGACTATTTAGATGCATCAACAATTACATGAACATTTTTCTATATATTTATTCCCAGGAAATCTTTAAGAATTGACAGAAGTGCCACCCTATTAACTGCTGCCTGAGAAATCTCTTAAATGAACATTTTAGAAGTTATTCAAGGAATCCTCTGACAAGACAGTAAAGGTAAAACTTGACACTTCTGACATCTTAAAAGAACAAAAGTTCCTTTGAAAAGGAAAAGGCTCCCAGGCCTTTTCATACAGCAAAAAAAGCCTGCAAAAGGAAATTCATCTATATTTATTACCTTTCTTCATTAATACAAGAAACACAAAGAATTAATAACCAGTGAGTATTTTAAGTTGAAAATCACTGTTTACTTGGTAACACAGATTCCCTACTCTAATAAACCAAGTCTAGTGCACTTAAAAAGATTTTTAAAGACACCTGATTCAAGAAAAACTATTTATGTGAACGAGTATACTTAAAAAAACCCCAAAAACCAAAAAACAACCAAAAACCCACAAAAACCCCACCCAAAACAAACAAACAACCCCCCCCCCCCCCCCCAAAAAAAAACCAAAAACCAAAAAAAAAACACAACACAACGAAAAAAAAAAAAAACAAAACCACACAAAAAAAAAACAAATCACAGAGA
>JANIJG010005626.1:30663-42106 GCA_024611175.1 Megaceryle torquata
TATTTAATTAATTTTTAAAGAAAAAAAATACCCAAACCAAAAACCCCAACCCAAACAAAACACAAAACCCCACAGATTTTCAGATCCTATTAATTAATCCAAATTAATCCTAAATTCTTAGAATTATGTTGCTGGAATATGTATAATACTGTACGTTCTAATCCACTTTCCAAAACATCAGTGTCAGGCACCTGAAATGGGGGAGGGTAGCCAGGGTGTCTGAAAGGACACAGTTGTATCCCTGGTTTCTGTTAAAAGTCAGAATCTTGAAAGTGACCATAAGCAAGTCAAAGGAGGGAAGGAGAAACCTGTGCTGTCTTCAGTTTTTATTCCTTCATACTGATATATAAGGCAAATATCTCATTATATCAGGTTTTTCTCTTTCTTTTTCACATTAGCAATCTTAGAAAAATTCAGCAGGATTCCAAGGTGATTCTAAAAAAAAACCCCATTTTTTTCTACTACTTACTTGGGGAAAAAGGTCTCAAGAAGTGAATGCGTTATTTTTTTTTGCTGTTGCAAATTAAGTTTAATTATCACTTACTATTTCTAATGCAAAGTCAAAAGTCACAGGTACTTCCTATTTGAAATAAGATAGCCTTTCCACTTGATAGAGAAATCATAAAGGTACTTTATTTTGGCTTGCTTTTCAAGTTTAAAACTATGTGAGGAATTGTCAGGGAATAAAAAAATAAGTTAAATTTCCTTTAATCAGATGTCACTATAATTCACAGATGATGCAGGAATGAAAGACAAACCTAACCAGAGACAGAGCAATATCCAAACTATCGAACTGAAACAAGAAGCATACTTAAGGCTAGTCTGCTTTTTACTAAGAAGTCATTTTCTAAGTACCCAGTACAGAAGTTTTTAATTGAATATCCATCTACTATTCACCAAAGTGTTCCAGCAGTTTTACAGCAGGAAAAAAGGAAATTAGTTGGAGAAAAGCTCATCCTACAGCAGTGGTATAAGACTTTCCTATGATGAACTACCATATAAATTGCCTAGAGAGATTATATGCTGTTAGGAGAGGGAGGAAGGTGATGGAGGGGGAAGCAAATTCAAAATAAAATATAGCAGAGTTGCTGAGACAAGTCCTTCTCACCCAGATTGCTTAAAGGTCCTGGCTGTACTCTAAATCAAAAAGTTATGGTCTTAACCGGGAGTCATAAACAGGGAAAAATATCCAGCACTAGTCTACTCAAACTATTCCATACCTAGGGACAGACCGAGTAAGGACAAGTTCCAAAGTGGTATTTCTGCAGGAAAGCAAAGGCACATCCTGCATTTTTCCAACACAACAAAACCAAACTTGCAGTGGGTTTAGATGGGGTATTACATAGCACTACGTACTACATAAATAGTTTCCAATACATTTAAGAGGAGTGTACAGCATTCAAATCAATCAGCATTATATATATATACACAGACACACTATTTTTAAATATATTTTTACTGATTACAAATCTATTGCTGAAAAAAAATCTCCTAGAATTCCTCACAGCCACTCCATCCCATCCAATAACATCACACTTTCTACTTAGATTCCCATTAGAACAAGGAGTAGCATGAAGAGGTAAGGAAGGCAGAACAGTAAAACTAAGAAGGTAATTTCTTTTCCTTCCTTTACAGTTTGCTGTGTTGACATACTATTCTGAGATAATCTCTAAGATCCTATTCATGACCAGTTATAGCTCAGACATGATGTTTCTTTTAACAGAAACCCAGCATATTTTTGTATCACCATGGATAGGTAGTGCAGATTTATTTCCCTGATTCCCTTCATCTGAGATTTCAGCTATGCACATGGCCATAAACAAAGGAAATACCACTTGTAATTATTAAAAAAAACCACAACCCCCCCCCATTTTGTTTTACTCACACATAATTCAGACTCTATAATATTCTGTGGAATGATTTGAAGGGAGCTGTTTGAGACAAACATGGGTGGAAGCATGACAGAGCTTGGTCTACAGACAGAAACCTTATGAAAATAGGTACTTGTCAAGGACTTCAGCTCTAAACCAGGCAAAGTTTGGTCACTTCAACTAACATGCATGTTACGGATTTGGGTTTGTTCATAACCACAGTTTCAAATAAAGTTAAAGACTGAAAGCCCAGACAGACAAAAAACTGTCATTCCATGGAATGATGTATTAGTTAATCCCTTTCTAATCTGGAGCAATCAAATTACTTTTAACACCATACTGTGATATAATATGTGACTCGAGGAGGCTGGGAGACACTTAATGTGCAGTGAATGAAAATTCAGCTTTTAGGGAGAGGACTTAGGCAAGTGGTTTAAACATTTAGCTCTTAAATTTACAAATACTTCAGCTAAACACTCATCAGCATCCTGTACATATAACGAATACAGATTGTATGATTTCATTTATGCCTGTCTTGTCTACATAGACGACTATAAGATAAGAGGTAGCAACATAAGAGGTTTTGGAGATTGTCAGAGCAGATAATAATATTTGACACAATCAATTCACCAGGTGAATTCAGTACTATCAGTCACCCCTGAATAAAACAGACCATTATTTATAGCAACACAGTGAAATGACTCCAAGGTATTATTCCCAGAAGCTTGTGACTACATGTTTTCAATACTCAAATGCTATTAAAAAAAAAAAAATTTCAAAAATCACTATTGTTAACTAGAGAAAATCTATTCTACATCAGAGTTTCTGCTGTTAGCACTTATGCAGGAAAGAACATGAAAGAGATTGATAAAAGAGCACTTGAATGATCCTTTTACACTGATGACTGCCAGGAAAGGGGCCATTGCATAGCTATTTATTTAGCAGATTGATTTGGACAGTGAGAAGCTGGAACATTACTGTGGCTGTTGGATTATACTCTCAGTACAAGTTTGAAGATCCTGGGTTTCTGTGATACAGGAGCAGAAAAAAAAAAAAAAAAAGGCAATTTGTTAAATGTAGCAGCTAACAAACGGAGCAAGGGAGGCTGTATGTGATGGCATGCAGGGAAGACAAGTGAAAATTAGTGTCCTACAGGGCAGGGATCTGCAGAATCCCGCATAAGATCAGAAAAGTCTGTTATTCAGGGCATATTCCTCTGCAGTTCTATACAGAAATTCTCTGAGGTTTTTCCCCTATTTATTTTTACACAGAAAAGCCCCCAAATATCCTGCGGAAAAATTCAAACTCAGCATGCAACATTTTTTACATTCTAATGAAGTGATCATACTGGAAGCAATTTTTCTGCAGGACTTTGAGATTAAACATTGTAGAGAATTTTTGTTTAAATTAAGATTTCCAAGTTTCATTTTTCACTTTTAAAAAAATCATTTACATCCCTAATTAGCCAAAGAATTAATGTACTGCAAATTAACCTAAATTTGCATACAATTGTCATCAGCTCCATGAAAGACTAAACAAAACAGGCAAGGAAATAACAGTATCTAACTAGAATAGGATCAGTAGAGAACTAGGAATTATGTTGGGTAAAGCTAGGAGCAGAAGAAAGACTCATTAAAGGTTTAAGAGAAATGGGTCTAAGTTAAAATCCTGTGCTGATGTATCATTAATTGTACAGAGTAAGATTTTAACTGACAGGCAGCAGCGAAGATCAAGAAAAGCACAATGACAAGTCCTTAATATTAGCAGAAAGCTATTAATTAAAATGAATTAAAATTAAAAAAAGACAACTATTAATACATAGATAGAAGAAAAGCTATGAGAAGTATGACGACTTGTGGCTACAGAAAGTAAGAGTCAAGCAGACTGATTAATTTTGGAGGCCAAGAAGAACATACGCTGTCGAGTACTGATTTCAACAGTAGTGTTCATACTTTTAGGTAGCCATACATAATATAGCAAAGGGTAACAGAAATGCTCTCTGAAAGAGAAATCAATCTGGTGACAATATTCTGTAATAACACCAGTTATCTCAAAATCAGGCAAGGTGTCTGAAAACCCAATGACATGAGGCAGTTTCATGGACATCACTGCTACATATCCTGTCAGAAACACCAAACAAATTCAGATTAGGTTTTTAATGGAGAATAACATACTTTAAAAGTATGCTATTTATGTTTTATCGAGAGATCAGTATAAATTACAAACCCAGAGTCCTAGTAAGGTTGTGTTGAAGGTGGACAAGCATTCTTATGTCCACTTGGCATACGTTTATTGGCATAGTATCAGAGATATGGTGCAGTCTACCACCTTATAGTAGAAAAAAAAGGTGAGAAAAGAAACTTTTTAGAAGTCAGAAAAATAGAATAAAGGGACTTTTTCACAATGCTGTAATATCACAGAACTCAAAGAACAGTTTTTCCCTTAAGATTTATAGTAATCTCTTTCAATGAAATAAATTAAATACATGGATGAAATCTAATGAGTAACCTCCTTTTTCTATAAATCTGTGTTACTGAATTTTATGTGAAGTTTGAAGAATGTTAAAAAATGCACAAAGTCCGAAGATTTAAAGCAAAAGGTTAAGTAGGATTGTTGCAAATATTGTTCACTGGTTGCAATGTACACGTAAATTCAGACAGATGCTTTGACATTAGTGAAATATTCAGGTTGTGTTATAATGACATGTAACCAGGGTCTTAAAAGGTAGGTTGTTTGCATACTCTAAAACTGGGCACTTTCATGCACCACTATGTAAGATTTGAATTTTTTCCTTATAATATCTACAGTGTTCACTTTCAGACCTTGTCGCTCCTCAGCACAGCGTATGTAGGTCAGAGTTAGTTCAGTTAACTCCTTACCATACAACTGCTGCATAAAGAATACGAAAGAAGTGGAAGACAACTGTCCATGCAGACTTCAAACTTCAAGGAACAGTTCATTGGCAAGGAAGTCTTATTCATTCTTTGCATGTCCTTGTATATATTCTAACAACAGATGCAGTCAGTTACCATTTTCATTTATTAGCTGGCAGATAGTTTTAAAGTTTCTTGTGCAACTACTGATGGTAACACCACCCTGCCAAAAGCCACATGTAGTAAAAGTGATGATGGAGCTCCAGGTGGCAACACAGATGCCATCTAGAGTTACAATCTCAGCCCAGCCACAGAAGTTTTATAGGGCTCTTTTAACGATCTCTGACTAATGTAGGATGGCTCCTTTCAATAGTTTACTGCCAGGCCCAGATACAGCTTGCCACCCACTTCTACCACCCTCTTGAATCAGCTGGACGTAGATCTCCCAGCGGTAAGCATCAGTAAATTGAAAAAACTTCAGAAAGTGACTGTTCATTGACTGTGTGGTATATGAAACATCATTCACATTGAGAAAATAGTACTGAAGCATGCATTTAAAGATTGTGCTAGTATGCATCCTGCTGACAGGATGTAAGTGGGAATATTAATTCCACCATCTCCCTGCTGCTTCAGGTTTTGTTGCTTTTAAATATAAATTATGCATTTGATGATATACAGACATATTATTCAAACATTCAAACATGAACATTTCAAATTTGCATTCATAGGAAAATATAAATACAGATAACATGTCAGATTGTATTTGGTTTATTTTATACACACTCTTTGGACTGAAAGAGCTGCCAATACTGCAGGCTGATCCAATGGAAATCTGAAAACAGCAGGTGCACAAAACAGAGTGACTAACCTGACAGTTTACCATATTTGAGAGCCACCTGTTCAAACACTGCAAATCAAAACTAAATTGTCCATTACATTTACCATGCAAAATACTATTAATAAATGCTATGGAAAGAGAATTTAGCATATAGTGAAATTGTGAATGAGATTCTGAGAATGACTATAATGTTAGATGTATTTACCTTACTTCAGGCTTTCATGAATAAAATACCTACTGCCATCAGTTTGGCAGACAGTACATATGAACAGTATGGCAGAAAATAATCTTTCTTCTGTAATTCCTCCCACTCAACTCTTGTTGCACCAAAAGATAACCCTACATTCCTATTCTAAATTCACAAGTAAGATTATATGCCTGGGGTGGGGAGAAGTGGAATCAGTTGAAGTATCCTGTTTATGAAAATAAAAAACACATTAAAAAACTTCAGTGCTGAACATATAACTTTAGTTTGTCATAATCTTTAACATACACTTGTTATATCAAATACACCTCAGCGTGCTGTGCTTCCAAACTGCCACAAAAAGAACCGTCTGAAAACAAAAGTTTGTGGACATCTTCTTTATGGAACTACTTATGTTTATCACACTGAAGGTACACATTTAACTGGCTGTCTTTCAGGAATACTAAAGGGTGCATATGTTCATTTTTAACTACAGTATTTGTTCCAATCTAGACAAAATACCTCTACAATCACATGACAGTATTACATAGTAAAATAAAGTAAAATAATAATTGAACAAAACTACATTAATGTGATCCAAGAAAATACAAAAGCAGCTGTACATGAAAAGGCTTTATGTCAGATTGTGCTTGATACTGTAAGAGAAAATGGATGTGTAGTAAACCATATTACATAAAGAGCAAACCTGATCTGACAAGTGTGTCTGCAAAGAATGTTAATAAGAACCAAATCAAAATCATAAAAAAAGAGAATGGGAAAGCTAATCAGAAAAAGCAAAGCAAATATTCCAGGCATGGTTTGTTCTGTAATTACGAAAGAGAAATTAAATGATAAATTATGAAGAGCTGTTGTTTCCTACTCACAAGGCATGAGTAACAAGGGTACTCAGGACTGGAACAAGCTTACAGAGCTGGGGCTTGGTTTTACCTGTTCAAGACTATCAAACTCAGACTCGTGACTTTTTTTTTAAAGATTACTGATACACTTCTTTTATGCTCATCCATAACAGCAGCAATTTAAATATACAGGACATTTTTGCTACACTCAAGAAACTTCAGAAGGGGAACTAACACAGAACTTCTACTGCAGACATGCACTGACATAACTCAAACTCAAGGGTATAGAGATGAAAATGCAAACAAAACACTCCAACATGAAAGTGACAACGTTGAAGGCTCTTGTTATTAAAGACTGGGATCCTCACACACCATCTAATGAAACCATGGCAGCTAAAGCAAGCCAGAAAGAACCATGCCACAGCCTGGAGTCAGAAGAGGGCAATAAATGACATGCCACGATCCCTGCACACTACTTCTCATTACCTGAGGACATTAAGCTTATGTTAGCAGAGCAGGTGCCAACCATAGGCAACTTTGCTGATAAAGCTAAAAAAGAAAACAAAAACAAGCTGCTGAGTAGTACAAACAACAATTTGCTTTCATTTTCATATATAATTGAAATACCAAATAGCAGTATACTCAGAAGATTTAATCTATATATGATGGAAATCAGCGAGCAAACAAAAATCAAGCAACTAGAACCTAGCATCAATCCTACAGAACATTCAACAAAAATGGCCAGTTCTTGCTAACTTTAAGTTTCCGAGGTTGTTCTATACAACACCGATACCCGTACTAATCAGAATTAAAACCCACATCATCACTTCGAAGCTAGTTCCTCATCCACTTCAAAGCATGATATAAAAAGATGCTGCCATAAAATGAAGGCATCAACTGACTCTGGAGTGGGAGGCAGAAAAGGAGCAGGTTCCCATTTAGGGAATAAATTTAGTAATGAAAAATGGAAAGCTGAGCATGAACAAGCCAGATGACAAAATGGGAAGGCTAACACAAGGAGGTCTGGAAACATTATCTGTGTTTTTCAACAGGTTGACTTATTAGGCAGCAATGTGGAATTACAAAGCAGGGCTTTATCAAGCAGTTTTTTCCAGTCCTTTGAAAGAGAAACTGAAGTTCAAGAAACAAAGTCTTCAGTCCAAGTATGTCTCTACTATGACAGAAGCAGTGCAATCAGCGTCCCCTGACTCTCACCAACTACAATGTACCTTTCACAAAATACAGTTCATACTCCTTGCTGCATGATGATATGCACTGTTAAAACAGGTAAATTATTATAAGAAAAGAGTGATCCAATTTTTGATCCATATTTAAATGAGGCAAAAGTCTGATGCAATGAACTGATTAATAAGCCAGCAAATTCCTTAAGTTTTATGTGCAGGCAACATTGGTACCAGTCTTGAAATTTATTTTTAAATTAATATAAAAAGTTGCTAAACTGAAAAATGGCTTTACATGAATTCATTAGTACATGTACTGCAAAGTGACAGAAGCCAGCACAGAAGACTCAGACTGAAGCTGTGATCTCACAAAGAATTTAACCTCCACAAGTTTTTGGACCATTCACCGTGGTTCTAACTACACACCGCAAAAATCTCTTCAGTTTTTGGACACGTGCCAGAACAAAATTAAAGCCTTTCTTACCCAGTTTTGCTAACTGTAGAAACTCACTCACCTAAGGCTCAATAATGACAACTTGATTCAACTGCAGATCAAGATCAGTAAGTTTTGTAAAATATATTTCATGCCTACAGACTGCAAAACGTTATGCTATATAAAAAAAAAGTCCTCTTATTTAACCTTCAAAATATCTAAGCTCCACTTGTAGTTTAAGATAAAATCTCTAAACATTTTCAGATTCTGCTACTAGAGTCTGTTTAGATTTTGACACTCTCCTTAAATAAAACGTGGGTAGGTCAAAAGCTTTTGAAAACTACACCTTGTCATTAAGCAACTACTCGGACTCTGTGATATATCTCATATGACATGGCCCTAGAAGGACAGCAATGCTTGTTATCCAGGTTGTGTTAGCTAATAATTTCTTGCCAAATCCAGATTAAGGTAACTTTCTCAAAGAGAATGCCGAAGAACAGCTACCCCTAGTGATCAGAGAAATGGGAAACATTCAAAAATCTCTTTGTTTACAGTCATTTCTCGTTTTTCTCAACACGTTTGTAGCCAGACACAGAACAAACACTGAACAAAGACAATACCTAAATGTGTATGCACATATTTGGCAAAACTCACTGCAAATGATTTTACCAGAAACAGCTTTCTGGATTGGTTTGTGTCCCACTCTTACACTCAGCCCAGAACTGCAGCTTCAAGCGCTAATGTACCTCCATCTAAAGAGTTAAAGCCCAGTTTAAATTTCTCCAGTCTGACCCCTGAAACACAGAATAGCAAAGAGATCCTCCTCAGGGTCTATATGCTACACAACTGCACTCAAAAGGGCTAACTTAACATCAGTCTGGTTTAAGTGATTCAATTGCTAAGCAAAGATCTCTTATGTGTAGAACCACACATGGGAGTAGAGCCAAAAAGTAGCAAAAGGTAAGAATGTAGAGTGGGCATCCTCAGTCCAATAACAGGAATACCCCAAGCCCAACAGTGTAAGGGAGAGAAAATCAATGTGTTTATCTGTGCCTAGCAAAGTCCCAGTTCACAAGAAGAAGATACAGCCATTTCAGTAAAGACATTTTTTCTAATGTCCAACCTAAACCTCCCCAGGTACAACTTGAGGCCATTGCTTCTCGTCCTATCACTTGTTACTTGGAAGAACAGACTTACCCCCCACCTGGCTCCAACCTCCTATCAGGGAGTTGTAGAGAGCAAGGTCATCTCCCCTGAGCCTCCTTTCCTACAGGCTGGGGTTGTATACCCCAACTGGGGTTGTATACCCCAGTTCTCTCAGCCACTCCTCACAAGACTTGTGCTCCAGACCCCTCACCAGCTTCACTGTCCTTTGAAAACGCTCCAGTCCATCAATGTCCTTCTTGGAGTGAGGGACCAAAACTGAACAGAGTCCTCGAGGTGATCCTCATCAGTGCTGAGTACAGGGAAATGATTCCTGTTCTAGTCCTGCTAGCCACACTAGTGCTGATCCAAGCCAGGATGCTGTGGCCTTCTTGGCCACCTGGACACACACTGGCTCATCTTCAGCCGACTGCTGACCAACACCACCAGGTCCTTTTCCAACAGGCAGTTTCCAGCTGCTCTTCCCCCAGCCTGTAGTGTCGCACTGGGTTATCGTGACACAAGTGCAGGAGCCAGCACTTGGCCTTGTTGAATATCATCCCATTGGTATCTGCCTATCAATCCAGCCTGTCCAGACTCCTCTGTAGATCCACCCTACCTTCAAGCACATCAACACTCCTGCCCAATTTATTGTTGTCTGCAAACTTACTGAGGGTGCCCTCAATGCCCCTCATCCAGATTATTGATAAAGATATTAAACAGAACAGGCCCCAGTACTGAGCCCTGGGGAACACCATGTGTGACCATCCACCAACTGGTTTAACTCCATTCACCACCACTCTCTGAGTCTGGCCATCCAGACAGGTTTTTTACCTAGTAAAGAGTATATGCACCCAAGGCAATAAGCAGCCAGTGTGTCCAGGAGAATGCTGTGGGAAATGGTGTCAAAGGATTTGACCTAAGCTTTAGGTAGACAACATGCACAGCCTTTCCCACATCCATTAAACAGATCACCTGGTCATAGAAGATCAGGTTAGTCAAGCAGCACCTGCCTTTCATAAATTCATGCTGAGTGGGCCTGATAGCTTAGTTTTCCTGTTTCCATATAAATGGAAAAAAACTTACCATGAATGTTCTTCAGTGCAAGAAAGTTACTCATTAGAAAACTAGGAAAGTCCATAGCAAGTAGCAATCTTCCTGATTTTTCTTCCTTGAGTGAATACACAGCATGCAAACTAGCTCAACATTGTCCGTGAGAATGCACTCCTGATGGATAATTTAGCAACACAGACTATGTGGAAGTGTTGCTACCTGGAGCTCTGAGCACTGTATGGGCTCTTTACTTCAGTTACACAATTGCATTACACAGTGGGAGTTCCGTCTGTCTTCATAAATATTATACACTTAACTTAAAATACATATATTACACTCTTTATAGAATCAAAAGACGGGTACAGGACTAGGAGAATTTCTACAAGGAAGCAAAGAAAAAAAATTAGCATAAAGAATATTCATGTGGTAGGAAATTAAAAGCACACAGTCTGCAACAGCAAGAACAGATATGAGTGAGGAAGAAGTCCAAGCCTCGGTGAAGGGAAATAAAAAGGAGACAAAATAGAAACACCATTATTTTCCCTAAAGCAGAAGGAAAAAAATCACTACAGTCCTTACTTGGAACAGTGCAACTTGCTGTAACCTTCACACATCTTATATATACATATCAAATCCCTTTCTGAACTGTATTTGTTTCAGAACAGACTTGCTTCCTTACAACTAGACACACACTGACTTCAGTCCTCTTTTTTTTCTCATAATAACAAAATACACAATTCTTGTGAGAAGGATTTTATCACAAAACTTGGCTGGGCTCATTGACCAAGCTTTAAGCTAGATTCAGAGGGGGAAAGGGGAAAAACCAGGCTTGCTGGAAACAAGCCTGGGACGTCTGTGGGGCAGTGTGCCAGCTCCACTGCTATTTCAGGGGAAGCAGGAGACAGTGAGCCATGCAATGGGGAACATCAAGAACTATCAATGAGCTTGGACTCACAGTAGAACCTGGGAATGATCAAGTAGATGCAAAGGAGGAGGGGGATAATGATACC
>JANIJG010005626.1:42206-88455 GCA_024611175.1 Megaceryle torquata
GTTGAGGCCCCCTCCCTGGAGAGATTCAAGGTGAGGGCTGACAAGGCTCTGAGCATCCTGCTCTAGTTGAGGATGTTCCTGCTCTCAGCAGGGGGGTTGGAGTAGATGACCTCTAGAGGTCCCTTCCAACCCAGACATTTCTAGGATTCTATGATATCAGCCTCCTCCATATCAAGCTTTTCTCAGACAGATCTGGTTATTTTCACAGGTCTCTGGTCATTGCTACTTGTGTATCTTTGCATTCATCATTCATGGATTTGCAGAACTTACCCGTGGTAGATTGTGTGATCTTTGAAGAGATTATTTAAATCACGTCTTCTGCACATAACTTGTAGCATTAGCTTTCTGTGTAACCAAGAGATAAGCTGAGTGAAGACGGGGGGGGTGGGGGAAGGTTCTAAACAGTCGTAACAGTCCCTAACATACAGGGCCACCCCACCACCTCTCCTTCCTTATCTATCCCATCTGAAGAGCTTGCAGCACTCCAGTTGTGCAAGACATCCCAACATATTTCAGTGATAGCTACTACATCAGTTTTCTTGATGCATTATAGCTTCTATCTCCTCTTGTTTGTTGCCCATGTTACATGCATTAGTGTAGTGTAGACGCAATTCAGCTGGACTAACGTTCCCCAAACTTTTTTGTAGGTGGAATTCCTACCTGACCATTCTCAGATGTTTCCATGGCTTCTAACCCATCAAAAGCCCTGGCATCTTTGTTGCCCCATGTATCTCCAACTCCTACCTCCACTGAGGCAGTAGAATGAGGGTCCCCATCCTACACTAGCACCCCATCCTACAAACACTAGCATGCTTCCCCAGTTTTATGCTTAACAGACTCAGTCATAATCCCTCCTCCCCTTCCAATCTCACTTAAAGCTCTTCCAATGACCATTGCTAATTCTTGCCCCAGGATCCTCTTCCTCCTGTGAGACAGGTGGTTCCCATCTGTTGCCAGCAGGCCTGGTGTGTATTCCAATCCCTGATCAAAGAACCCAATGCCCTGCTGATAACACCAGGCTTAGATCCAGGAACTGATCTGCTGACTCCTCCTGTTAACTCCCTCATCAGTCCCTGCATCTGGAGGGATGGAGGACAACATGTTTTGTGCTCCTGATCCCTTTACGAGTTTCCCTAAGGCCCTAAAGTCTCTCTTAATTGTTTTTGGACTTCTTGTGTCCACATCATTCTCCCCACCTGAAAAACCAAAACAGGTAATAATCTGAAGGCCTCATCAAGGTGGAAGTTTTTCTAGACACATCCTTTATCCGGGCCCCAAGGAGGCAGCAGACTTCCCTATGAACCAGGTCCAGTCTGCACACTGAGCACACTCTAAACCCCTCAGAAGGGAGTCACCCACCACAATGACCTGTCTGGTTTACTTTGCAGAATCAGTTCTGAGGTGTGGTCTTGGGTGACTTAACCCTCGGTGGCATTCCTGGCCCAGGTGAACCATCTTCCTTGTTATTAACTGGTTCCTTCTGCAGGGCCTCATTACTGGTCTGTTCCTCCTGTAAGACCCTATAACCGTTACACAAGGGCACCTGGGAGGGTGGGGAGGCTACTGAGGAGCTTGTAATATCAGGTAGTAACCTGTCACCATTATCCCCGTCCTCACCATGCTCAGCCCTGAAGATAGAGGAAGAGGAGTCCTCTGTATCAGGAGCTCTGGTGGGTTTGTTTCAGGGAGGGCAGGGTGCAACTCCAGAGATCCCCTCTTTCTCACACTCCCTCATAGTTCTTGGCCTGCTTAAGTCCCCTTGGAGCTCCATCACTATGCGGAGGAGCTCCTGCACTTGGGCACACCTCCCACCGGGACTCGCCGCCACCATCTGACACCAGCACAAGAACCGGGCACACCCTGCAGCTCGATGCCCGACCGGCAGCGTGTCCCCAGGAAAGCTCCATCCTCAAAGCCGCGGCCGGCTCGCGGGAGCAGAGCCCCGCCCTCCCGGGCTCTTCCGCCGAGGGGTCCCCGTGGCCGAGATCCCTCCGCGCTGCCGCGCGGGCCGCAGCACCAGCTGCCTCACGCACGCGCTCCCCGAGGCTTCCCGCGGGCTGTGGGTGTGGTCACCGCTGCCATGGCGATGCCGCCTGCAGCTCTTCCCGCCAGAGCTGCCAGCTCAGGGCGGCTCTCTCTGCTCCTGGGCATTACCCGATGAATGGAAAACCTCAGGAAAGGCCCCGAGCAGAGGCAATGTAGATGGAGTCAGGCTCTCACAAATTCACTTTGGGTGAGGAACAGCTGGAATCAAGAAATATTACTTCTAGTGCCAGGGAAATGAGCCTGTCAGGAAATAAAAGCAAGGTCAAGCCACAGATACAATCTCAAAAAAATTCCCACCTTCAAATGTTACAGTGGATGTAATTTGGAAGTTGGCACAGGTAAACACAGAACAGACAAGCAGGAAGACCACAGCAAACTTCCAAAAGGTGGACAGTATGGGTCATTAATTAACATTTTATTACAGGGCACATAACTGAGGTGTCCGCTGAAAGGGCCGCCTCAGATAGAAGTGGGATTAGAATCCTGATTCGGTCTGCAGGACCACATTTCTTTCTTTCTGAAGATTCTGTGCTATGGCAAGAAAATTTGACTGATGACTATTATAAAGCCTGGAGGACAAGCAGTTTATGTAACAGAGCCAATAGTGTATTATCAAGAGAGGATCAGCTGTCATATTCATCATGCTATTACTCTGTTTTTCTAACATTCACCTCTATATATTATAACCTCTGAAAATCCGTCTCATTTGTATCAACACAATCAAATGCAATGAGGCCCCTGCTGGAAACAAGTGCAACAAAGGTAATAATAATTAACAGTACTGGTATAAAACTGTTCTCATCAACTTTTATTGCACAGTAGTTAACACCACAAGATCTTTACTGAATGTTCATCTTTAGTCTATTGCAAAATATGAGTTATAATACTGATCTGGAAACCAAGAAAACTAGACAACAAAACAGTGCACCTACAACTTGCAACATCTTTGAAAAGTCTTTCTTATTTACTAAATATGTTATAATAATATCATGAGTAAGACTGTACCCTAAGTACTAGGTTTACTTTGAAATGCTTATATTTCAACATTACAGATAAGTATTTCTTCATAAGGGTACATTAAAATGGTTCCAGAGGCTACACTACAAGTGTTTTTATGTTAACTGGTAGGAAAGAATGTTTCTATGTTCAAGCTGTATTTAGCAGGCTCTTTGAGATCCTTGAAAACTTGTCTGGGTAATACTGGACTGTAGCAGACAGACTGTCAAAACTCAGTGGGCAAGACTGTTGAACTCAGGAAGAAAATGTGGCAATCATAAAAAATAGCATACATAATAATAATAATAACTGTAGCTTCCTATGACAGCAGATGAGGTTGTGATACAACTATAAATAGATGAGTAATGTCAGGAGTCTCTGATGGCAAAAGCAGAGTCACAGGGATTTGATTTGAAACCGCACCACATGAAAAAAGTCAAACTGCCTCGTGTCATATAAAACATTATGCATTAGATTTAGTTCAGCTGTTTAGTGCCTCACATCCATGTTTACCAGCAAACAAGGTTCTCACTAAAATTCTTCGGATAAACATCTCTGCTGCCTTGATGATGTTTATCATATGGCACTAGAATTTTACACTAACTAAAGTTTAGCTTACATGAAAGATGTTGGAGAAATGAGACAGTGGGTGTCTGTAGAGAGGCACTCTTAGGACGGTTACACACCACAAGCAGTTTGGCAATCACCTTTAGTAGAAGGAAAAATACTTTTTGAAGATTTATTGCTATTCATTCTGTCAGTGCTCCACTGAGGAAGACCTCTGATGTCCACTGTAAAGGTAGAAGTAAGAATCCTACCAACCACTTTCACAGTGAACATGGATGAATTTGAACTCACTGGCACTTCTTCAAGGATTTCAGTCATTTCTGGCTCATTTACAGAGTCTCTTAAGACTTGCTGGGCCTGACCTATTTGAAAGGGGGCTCTCCATGCAATTCTTGCAAGCTTTGCTACATGCTGGTAGTTTAAAGTCACTGTGATTTAACTTTAATTAGGTTTTATTTGCATTCCCACAGTTGTTCAGCATTTTAGCTTTCTGCAGCCATTTCAAAGTCTTCTGATAGGTACTATGTATGTGTTCCGGGCCTCTAATATGGTATATTCAGGCTCCACATAATTTTCACCACCTAATTTTGAAAGACTTCACTCGTAACTGATCTTTGATTCCTTTCTCTTGATTAAATCCTCTCTTCCAAAGCAAGCACTAGCATATCAGATGTTTTTACTTTTGCTGCTTCTGCAAAGATGTTAAATCTTTAAGAGCTACTTTGTAATGCATATAAAAGTTATAACGCATTTTAAACTAAGTTCAGTGTGCCATTCAGGAATAGCTGAGGAGTGTCTTCTTATTTTGCACCTAAAAACTATCTGGGACAAAGGCAAGCGATAAAGTGGCTGAAGAGTCAGAGAGATACAAACTGCAATTCAGGAAATAGATCAGACAGTTCTTGTAGTCCAACAAGGAAAAATAGGTAGGAGAGAGTGAGGAATCTGTGATATATACTCAGCACTGAGTTATGCTTCAGTCTTCCACGGAAGCATAATTTCCTGCATCAGACATGTGTAATTTGGAGACTCTATAACCACAAAACTCTATGAGTGAACGTGGCTTCATTTACAGGCACTGTTGCTGATTTCTGATTATTAAACATTTGGTTAAAAAACAATGCGCATACATGCACACCAAGGACTTCAATGTTGACGTGGGCAGAATGATCATGTAAGAGCAAAACATGTGTTTGTTATGATAGCTACATTTCATACACAAAAATCTGTGTTTCTTGACATTCCTCGCCTAGTATATTTCTTCGCATTTGATGTGAATTAATTTAAGAGGTACTATTCCCACTTCTGCCTTTGCTTCATTATTTTATATGCCATAATTTAACTTTGAATTTTTAATGAGAATTAAAATAGGTAATTATGTCAAAAGAACGGTGCTGTACCATAGTGCATTTTATCCTAGTTAAAACTTCACAATACAATGACATCCAACATTGAAGGACTTAAGAAAATTTTTTTCTTCAAACACTCTTCTGGTATCTAACTAAAATATAAACCTACACAGACAATATGAAACAAAAACTTGGCCAGACTGGAATGATTTTTCACTATAGCTCTAATTATGAACTCGATTCAATAGAGAGGTTTTATCATGTGAATAATTACATCTTTTCCACTGAAGCACAATAAATATAGGCCTTTAAAATGAGCATATGCTTTAAGAGACTGAAAGGAAGTCAACAGGATCAATTTCCATGGACTTCAATGGACAACTAGTAGAAAAGAACTAAAAAAGCCCAATGGAAGAGGTGAGACTGCCCATATTAAATGCATGTATGTGTAAGGTGATGCTAAATCAAAATGAATGCCATTACAATTCTTTACTCAGATGCTTTTTACTTTTAGTAAAGTTTACCACTTTATATATCCATGCAGGAGAACATCTGTGTCTATATAATAGTATCTTCCCCATAAAATGCTTCCTTTCATATAATGTTAAAACATTAAATATTCATTATATTGCTTGAAAAAAACAAAACAAAAACAAAAGCAAAAATAAAAACCACCCCACACCAAATCACCTAAAATCCACAAAAAAAAAGAATTTCTAACTGAATATCTATGTGAATTCCTTGCATTTTCTAAAGTAATTGCTAATCTTATTTTAAAGATGTCATTTTTTTTTCAAGTGTGTTTCTGTTAAAGTTTTATATCATTAGGTTAAAAGAAAGATATTTTAGAAGCAAAAAGCAAAAAAACCTGGGTGCTTTGATATTCAGAGGCAATTCTATGAACTGCTCGATTTTGACTAGGCCATTCTTTACAATGACAAAACAATTTAAGGATGTAAGTGGCATGTTATTACTCAAAGAGAAACCCCTCTGAGATAGAAATCTACACAGCATAAGCTTGTTCAGAGATAACAAAAAATACAGATATCACCTGCTACATAACTGTCCCAGTTGTAACAGACATGAAAACTGAACTTTAAAGCAACTTAGTCTAATATAAAGGCAGACCACTTCAGTTATGAAGTTTAAAATCAAAAAAGTAAGCTCAGTAGTGGTACAGTGAGCCATCTCAATAATACAGCAGGGATACTTGCATCAAAATCTTCTTATCCGCCTTGCCTCTACTTCTCCTGTAACCTCCAAAGCAAGTAATCAACTTAATCACAGTAACTAGATGCTTAGCAGCATGAGATCAACAGTAGCTCTTCTCCAACTCTATCTTTTGATGCTTTTAAGCACAGAAATGAGACCATTTTAAGCACTCATGCATGACAGACCTAATAAGCAGTGCCCTGGACTTCTTGGTGAACCTGGAACAGAAAGCTACCAGCCCAGGGTTTACAAAATGCTTAGAGACACTCCTAAGAGATCATCTCAGCCACTGACACACTACATCATTGCTTTATTTTACTCTTCCTGCAAAGGTCTTCTGGGATTTGGGGGATACATTAACTCATCAGTATTTATACTTCATTATTATGTCAATACAATCAGTCTAATGTAGGATAGCATTCATATTGTAATGAGTACCACTGCAGAACTTTAAAATATAATAATAATTAACTCTTACATTGAGCTCTTCTCAAGTGTTTTGTAAAGAAAGCAAATACTCTTCCCTTATTTCCCCTTGAGAAAATTAAGGCATAGAATGGTGAAGTCACTTGGCCATTGTCCCCTTTAGGGATGGAAAATAAAACTAAAAAAGAAGTCATTTTTAACTCAAAAGGCTCACACTTGAAAGCATGACTGAATACAAATACGGGGTAATGAACAGTGCAGACAATGGGATAATCTTTGTTTCTTGCCATAATACTCCTAATGTAGATGAGGATTTCACCATACAAACTCAGGAGCCACAGAAACCAGTTGTTACTGTAATTTACTCCTGTGATGAAATACAATATCAAATAAAAATCTGTCATTATCCAGCTAAGAAACGGAAGAGGTATACATGAAAAACGGAATGGACAGCCTCAATTTACCAAAAGGTGAATCATTTAGTCTGTGTAAGCACAAAAGCAGGGGTATTCTAAGTTATATCTTAATCTTATAATCATTCTCCCTCCCCATATCCCTCCCTAAGAGCAGAGGAGTCCAGTTGCTACTTTTGCCAGTCTGACTTGCTGAGTAATGGGAAAGTACCTTACATCAGCTCAATACAAGGTTAATGAGAAGGGAATTCCAACCTCCTTGGGATTTTCCAGTCAAAAATCCATCTAGGTCAATAATCAATAAGAACCTTCCATATTTCCATAGAGAAATAAAAAGGTTCAAAGAATAAAACTGAGATATCTTTTTTTTTGGTTTGTTTGGTTGTCTTTTGTGGTTATTTTGGTTGGGGTTTTTTTGTTTGTTTGGTTGGTTGGTTTGGTTTTTCTTTTGGCTTGTTTGGTTTTGTTTATTTTGTTGTTGTTTTTTGTTTGGTTTTTACAGCATATGGGTATCAAGCAACTCAAAAGTAAGAGCAGGTAGGAATAAACTCACTGTCAGTGACTGAAATGATTTGCAGGTCATGGAAACTAGAAAAATTAAAATGCATTTATTCTGATTAACCTGGATCTTACTCTGTGTGCCATTATAAGAATGAAATAATTGTTTCACTACTCATCCTAACAAAGTCCCACAAATTTGATATATTTTCCTGAACTAACCCCTATAAATTCCAGAAACGTATTCTGAAAATATTATGGAGCTGAGGCTATAGAAAGCATCTGAGTTGGCTGGAGCACTGCTGCACATAACAAACTAAGACACAAATTAAAGATTACAGCAAAAGTTTAAATTTCTCACGTCCAAGATGAATGAGTCTCTGCAAGTTGTGTCAGGGTCTTCTGAACACTGTACATCACATAACCTTACGAGCAGTGCCACCCCTGTCCATCTTGGTCATCATTAAACAAGCAGTGGTGAAAAGCACCTTCTGTTACTGTTTTGTTCCATGGATTTGGGGATGGATAAATCTTACCTAAGTTCTCTAAAGTGACAGTTAAGAGTGTTCTGGATGAACAGTTCTTTGCTTAGCTATGAAACCACAGTCAAAAGGCAGGTCAGAGCACATCAAGTTATCATTCATGATTTCTTCTTCTCTCACATTAGGAAATACCTCTCAGCATGAAATTAATTCATTTTACACATCCACACAGTTCTTAGCTTTAGGGTTAAGATAATAAAAAAATGATACCAGTAAATAAAAGCAAGCACTACCCTTCTGACTGCAGTTGGTACACCTTTTTTTTTTTTTACAAGACCAAGCACAGTTTAACGTTTTGAAGTTTTCCTATTTTCTAAGGACATACACCTTAGTCCCAGAAACTCTTTTCCTTAACACTTACATTCTCAGATGCTGCCATTCCAGTGCTTCTACAGAGCAGTGGTGAATCTCCACTGTGAAAATGTGTGTGTGCCGAGATCTGTCTCTGCAGAAAGAGAAAGGATGCACGTGCTTCCTAAAGCACATCAAAGAACAAACTGCCTTGCTGTCCTTGCAACCCCTCCCTAGAGGAGGTTTATTAGCTATCATGGAGCAATTCCCTGTGGGTCTGTACCCAGAAGGCTGCCCCAGCACCACCAGCCTAACAAACACATGGTTGGAGGGGAGTGTGCCAACGTCTCCCATGTCTGTTGGGAAAAAGAGAACAATGTCACAAAGCTTTAAAGCTCTTCAGCTTTTAACAGGGTTTAGGAATCAGTGGTACCCCTGAAATAGGTCCTCAATACAAAAACTGTCAGAAAGAGAATAGAGAGGTCCTTTCTGTCTTAGAGAGACTGGTGTTAACATGGGATGCTTTAAGTACAAAATCCTATGAAGTCCAAAAGATGACAGGATGAAAGAGCCAGAAACATTCAGCCCCAGGCTGAGGTGGCAGACACTTATGCTTATCTCTTAGCTATCACAACAGCTAATCCATCCAGATTTTGATAGATTTAAGAATCAATCCTCTGAATATTCCAAACTATGATCATTGCGGTATGTGGACCAATGTTGAGCCTTCACAGAGTAGGTATTTTTTTGGTAACTAATAACGTGAGGATTCAAGCTTCATCTACAAAAAAGATAAGCAGTGAAAAAAAAAATAAATCTATGAACTGCTCTGTCAAGTCAATACCTCCCCTAATTGAAAACATTTCGTCCGGTAGGGTATCCAGTACAATAACATCTGCTCTCCCATTACAGGTCACCTAGCAGAAAAAAAGTGCAAATCTATTATGCCAAGACCAAAACTGGGGTTTGCAACTCTGGTGTATTGTGGCGTATTACATATCAGAAGCCATAAGGGTCCACGTGGATCCAGAAATGGAGACAAAAAGACTGTCATGTCTTCATTTTCCAGGAAAGAAGCTTAATACTGAGGCTGAATAACCTGATGTCACATCAAAACCATAAAAGAAACAGCTGCTTTCCAGGCCTGACAACAGGGATGCCTTGCCTCCTCCATGTCTCTCTGGCTTCGCTCTTCCACAGAGTAGCTTTGCCACATAGAAGTACAATCATGGAGACAAGCAGCCAACTGTTAACGCATTTAGCCATGATAAATACTCTGGACTAAAAAGGCTGTTAGGATTATCCAGTTTGCAAAGTGTACTTTGCAGCTGTGAAATGTTTATGACCAGCCAAGCCTTTGTTACTAACTCAGCAGGACAATCCTATAATGTAGTGTCTCATACAATGTGAAAGGCGCAGTCTTGATGCTATTCATACTTTACTTCGGTATTCTTTTTATGAGACATGCACATGAAATACTGTTTATTGCCATTACAGGAACACAATTATTTGCTAAGTACAGAGAAATATTTCTGGACAAGATTTTGACTGTCTTCAGCATTAAAAGAAAAAATATTCTCAGACACCTAGAATCAATTACTTCAGAAGCAATAGATACACAAATAAAATATAAAAACAGGCGCCTTCAAGTTGTTCAGATTGCCAGGAAATACAGAGCTTAATTTAGTATTGATATACACCTAATGGAAATTTACTGGTATGCATGTCAAGTAGATTTGCTAGAAGTAATTATTAAGAATGAGAAATATTTGTAGGGTTTACTTGCAGTGTCACATGGGATAGGTTTTTCTAAAAAATCCTTTTTAAGGCCTTTTTTTATTGTTTCTGCAATATTGTACCTACTTAACATTACGATTGTGTTACACTTCACTATGATACAGTACCTTTATTACAGCCAGATTCCTTTTAATTTTCTCAGCCTTTACGCCACAAATCTTACAGTGCCACATGGTGGTTATTTATTTCTTTTATTTGTTCTGTTTTTAACTTGGCATTCATTTTCCTCCAGAGTATTTTGATTAGGTTCATAGTCATTCCAATTTGGATCAAGTTAAAAAAAACCCAAGGTTTCACAATTTTGCAGTTGACCACCACAAAACTTAAATTTGTTTTCTTTTTACTTTAAAAGGATCTGTATAGTGTTTAGGATTTATGCCCAAATGGGTTTAGCTGACTGGTATAGTCATAGATCTTAGAAATACCAATTCCCTTGAATAGCTTAAAAGCTGCATAGAATGTAAAATGGAATAAAATCTGTCTGGACAGCTAGCATCACATTCAGAACTGCAAATTCATCTTTCTAAAATAACTGATCTCGTTTAGAATAGTGTGAAACAACTCACACCTACTTTCCAGCTAGTTTATGACACCTCAGAATTTACAGCTTGCATTATGTTGACAATATAGCGTTCGACAGCTGGTCGGGTGGAGGGAGAAGGTTTGTGTATAGGAATTCATGCTTCTGATGCTTAAAGGTTAGACATCTTCTGAATTCTATTTCAATTTCTTCGATTTTGATGAAGGTCATTGATCTTTAACAGAATGAATTAACAGAAATACTGATCTATTTTCTAGTTCTTGTTAGTCAATATCTGAAAGACCCTAGTGTATCAAATGTTTTCTACTTGAAATTTAAAGTCACTTGGTTTTAATATCTGGGTTTATTGATTTGGCAACACAAAAATGAGAAAAGTCACACACCGCAACACATAAAATTACCTTTCTTACTCAGTTCAAATAATCTGACTTTTGGTATCTACAATATTGATACCTACACCTGAATGAGTTGTTTTGAATTCTTACTGTGGCAGTGGAGACAGAATCAACACAGACAACGGAATTAAACTCAGCCTGAACTTGGCATTGCTATTTGGTCAGACTGTAGACTCCACTGACTGTACAGATGGAGCCTCCCAGCACTGTGATGGGAAGCTAGACAGCTAGGTTAGGTGTAGATCACTACACGGGAGATACTGAAAATTAAGAAACATGAGTTCCACTCTCAGTGTCCAAAAAGGAAAGGTCCCTTTATATTTAGTTGATGTCATTATAAAAGTTTATTTCACTGCCTTTTTTGCAAAAAAACATAAAAGGCATGTCCCCTAAATCTAGAAAATTTTAGAACACCCCTACGCTCTAAATCAAAACAACTGAAATTGTTCAGATATCAGCAAATCTGGATGGGAACATACAGACTGCACAAAAATAACTTCAAAGATTTGATAGAAAATAGTAGAATACAATGCTGCCTTCACTGAAGGCAGTAGGAAAATTACTAGTAGTTTAAAAGGAAGCAGAACGGAGTATGAACCCTTTTTTCACAAGGAAGTTTTGAACTATTTTTGAACCCATATGATCTATTTTCGAGAAGTAAGCATTTTTTAGAAATATGCATTTAATTTAGATTAGGGTTTGGTTTTTACCTCAATATTTGTCATTTCAAAAACTCCGAAGTACTTCTAAAGTAAAAAACAACACAAAAAACATGATTTCCCACTTGAATGATTCTGAAAGGAAAAGGGCAGTCTTGGAGAAATGTTACTGACAAACCCAGACTTACTTAGGGAAGTAACAATCATACCAACATACTTTGTCTCAGCAGTTCAAGCCAAATGGTAAGATTTTATTGTACTACAATGTTATGAAGAGTTTTGAGTCTAGCAACAAAAAAAGTGTAACATTTTATTTTCTTTCCAGTGCATTTAGAAACTGGAACTATAGCTGGGATTCCACAGAAGACCTGTGCATCTCCCCTGCAGTAATAAAGCCACAGAAGAAAACACTGTGTGAGAGTGAGCTGGCTACCTATGGACTGGCAACAGAAGAGGACTGGTGAGCCCAAACAGATTGATGCCTTCCTCCTCCCACACCATTTGCCTCAGCCTGGCTCTCTATCCAGTCAGCTATATAAAGTGAAAGACACTCTTTTAATTTCAAAAGGTAAAATCTTTCTACTCCAACCACAAATGTTATAATAAAATGTCCATGACTAAGACTATGAAGTCTCAGTCAATGTTTTCTTACCTTGAAGTCCCTTTTCAGAGCAAGAATAACGACTTAAGGTTGGAGTCTTTCAGAATTGCAATTTCAAACCAAAATGTTTTGGTCTCTATGTTCTACAGGGAAATAAGCATTACTCCTGGGAATGCCATTTAGAAGCATATGGGGGGACCCTGCCCAGGCGCTGGAAGAAGGGCTGCGAGGTCCCTGGGAGAGGAGGCTGGGGCTGCCCTATGGCAGATGCAGCTGGTTACTGCTGGTTCCAGAGCACTGCAGCCAGATGCAGCTGAGCCCCTCAGAGACAGTGCTGGCGCCTTTCCTATGTCGCGTGAAAAGAAGTAATTTGGCAGAAAATAACCCCCCTTGCGTTCCAGCTGGTCCTCAGATACCAAAGGGCCTGGGGGTGGCTCGGTTTAGATTCTGAGCGCTGTCCAATTTGGCACTATCAGTCCGGCGGCGTTCAGTCTGAACTATCCTGGCTCCAGGTTCGGTACCAGTGCGCTGCACTCCCCGGTTCCAGTCGCACTCCACGGTCCCACACAGCCAGTGAGGAGCTGATGGCGCCCGATGAGAGAAGTTCTGCAACTGGCAGCATGAATAGTGCAGTTTATTAAGAGCAACAGAGATACAGGTTCCTGTGGATAGCCAGTGATAAATTCACTGTCTGCAAGCCACGTGGAGGTACCAAATGTGTTACATTAAGGAGCAGCTCAGTAAAATTTCTAAGTTTCCTGGGGATATGCTCAGAAAGTCCAGATCTTAGCCAAAGGTTTCCCCATGGGGGGGAAGCGAGGTTCAGCCCATCGACTGATCCCAGAAGTCAGGTCAGTGATAGTATCCGCCCTGACTTGTCCACGATGATGTCTTCTCTGACAGGTGGAGCTTGAGTGACTCTAGTCATAAATACCTTTATTATGATTGGTGTAAATTTCTCTCGCTTTGCTTTTGCAAACTCAGTGAGGGGATGGAGGCGTGTTTTGGTACATTATTGAGAGAGATCACAGAATGGACTCAACACAGACCAATGTGATCAAAGTTGAAGTCCCTTATTCAAGCACACACACAGCTTATATATCTTTTCTATATCAGTACATGAGCTACCTTACATTGCTTTTGGCTACATGCTCTTTCCATACACCTAATTATCACTAATAATTGCTTAAAGCTACACAGCCACGTCTTACTTATAAGGCAATTTATGATATTCTTACAGTCTCTTATCCTGTTGACTTTCTCGCAAGTTCTGTTGTTGACTTTCTCACAGTTTCTGTCTTTTTCTAGCAGCTTCAGCTTACTGTTATTGCAGGCTGGCTCTGCCTTTGACATGTTTCCACTCACCCCTCAGGCCTGACCATATCAGAGGAGGCCCAGACATGCCAAAGCAGCACTGAGTCTGGATGGGCCACATGTCCATTCTTCTCAAGATACATTGCTACACATCATGATGAGCAAAGTTCTCACAAAGGACAGAATTTTGTCAAAAACCGCCTCAAACAGGCAGCTTATCAGTTCTGTAGTACCACCAAGTTCCCATCTCTGCCGTAAGCTCACAGGGGCTGGCCATGGAATCTTCACTCCACTCCATCTCCTGTGCTGTTGCAAGCAGGGTTGCCTAGGGAACTGTTGTGAAATGGATTCCTTGCACACCAGTTGCGCTCTACCCTGAAAGTTTCTCCGATGTTACACCTTTCCTTAATGTGTGAATAATGCTGCACCTTTAATAGGATTTTAATTTTTAAGTCACCTCCAGTCATTATTCCACAAGGACAAAAACACCAGAAAGGAGAGGAATGATGAAAAAATAGAATGATCAGCAGCCCAGCAAGCACCGGTGTGTACGTTTGTGTGCTTCAGGAGCTGGGGCAGAGACTTTGGAGTTTTTTAACACTGGTTTCCAAGAGCGATTTCTCCACAAAATACCTCTCGCATTTACAGATAAAATCTTCCCTTGTGGTTGTATATTCATTGACAGATAAAGCATATAACTAAGAGATAATTTAAGATAATTAAACTACAGGTACAATCTGTAACACTACCCAAGAAAGAAAGAATAAGGCAGCTGAAAGCAAATATTGCCTCGTTGAGAGCAGCAAATAATGTTTACCCGATAAAAAGCCAAAGATGAGTAAACAGGACAGATGCTGATCCTTTGTATAGCTCTTAAATTCTACTCAAAGCTAATTCTAAATTTTCTATTATAAATCCATTCGCTGTAAGATCCCTGCACTTAGAGAAACAAGCCTTCTTTTTAGCCAAAGAAGAGCCTGTGTTATGCACTAGACCAAAACTAAACTAGAAACTTTAGCAATATACAGGTATCAGTTACATATGTGAATTTTAATATTTTGCTGCTACTCTTAAAATAAAAGGGGGGGGGGAGATTTAGTATAACTTAATTCAAAGAACTAATTTAATGCTCATTCTCTTTTTGTTGTTATAGCTACATTCTCTACAATGTATCTTATAACATTTTCTATAGACATTACTCTGATTAGTGTAGCTTAATGTAAAGCAGCTGGCCTTGATGGTTAGATTTAACTGACCCAGAGGATCAAAGAGAAACTGTGTTGCTCTGTATACAAATACATTGACATTTTCATCTCTTTGGTTTTCATTGCTCCTTTTGGGGTTTTTTTGGTTTTTCTAGCAGACCATGCTAAAGAGCTTGGACTTTGATTGCAGTTACAAACATGGAATTAAAATAAATTATAAAATTATGGCAAATTATTTACCCTACTCCTCGTAATCAGCCTGATACTAAATACAGTTTTTAAAAGATTAAAAGATTAAATTACTCATTTACATTTTTTCTTTGCCTGTCCTAAGTTTGGCTTTTTGGCTTTTTTAGATACCAAGTCTTTGAGACAGAAGAAGATCCTGACTGTCCTAGTGATGGACTGTTCTCACAGAGAACGCCTCCAATTGCCTCTCCAAGAATAGCTGCATGAATACAGGTGGGCAGAAGCCATTTCCTCAGATCTGAATTGAGGATGATTGAAAACAGACAGCTCAGTGGTCAGGAAGTGGCAGAAAACTGCACTAGCCCACTGTCAGCACACACATTTCTGTTTGTATCCCACTAGATACAACAGTACATTTCCCTTAAGACCTGAGCTAGTTCATTCTAAACCAGCATAAACAACGTGTTTTTCTAGACAATTAAGTTAATTTTGCTTATTATTCAGAGCAAGAGCCCAGTGTACTCCTCCTCATGTCACTCATGTACAGACCCTTAACTGAACAATCTGAAGGAGGGTGTACATATTTATGTAGAGAGACTATAAAAATGGGGAGAAGTATAACCTGATAGCATGTGCAGCTTTTGTTTGCAATACATTTTACACTGATGGATTTCAAATAAACTAACTCTCACTTCACCACTCACAGGAATAAAACAAAATGGCACATTACAGAGAAATGCTATCTCAAAACAACAGCTGTATGCATACTTTGGCTATGAATGTAACTGGCACACAGTCCCAGCAGCATTGCCCATTCTGTCATCCCCCACAGGGAATCAATGCCCGATTCCATTTAGCATGGCCTCTCTTTTGCTACCTTCATTTAATCTGCTATGAAATTGTGATTCTGTTTTAATTTCCTTCACAAGCTTTCTTTGTCTATAAATTCCTCTGATTACTAATTCCCTGTTCAGTTTTTGCATATCTTTTAAGAGCCAGAGCCCACATTAGAGATCTTTTATGTACGGTTTTACCATCCAGAAGTGAACCTGCATCCCTTCATCACAGAGACTGCAAAAAAATCTCACTGCACCCAGTTTGAGGCCATTCCGTTGCTTTAAGATAGTCACATATGAATAAAGGCAATAGAAGTTTACTGTCCTGCCTTCACTCCTTGTCTGGGAGATACGCAATGACCATGATAGTAGCCCTAGCCCCTGCATATCCTCTGTGAAGAAGTTCACAGGCACTAGTGGTCCGGCCGCGTTCCGCCAGTCTGAACTCTCCCGGCTCTGGATTCACTAATAGTGCTGTGCTCCCCGTCTGGTCGGCTCCACAGCCTCACGCAGCCAGTAGCTGGCAGTGCACAATGACCGGCTTCTGCAGCTGGCAGCAGGGACAGTGCAGTTTATTGAAAGCAAGAGAAGTGCAGGTTCTTATGGATTGCCAGTGACAAATATACTGCCTGCAAAAGCATCTGCAAATATACAAAATGCATTACGTTAAAAGGAGCAGCTCTAGAGAGATTTCTAAGTTGTCCCATGGAAGTACTCAGGAAGTCTGGATCTTGCCCAAATGTTTCCCTGTGGGGGGGAAGAGAGGCTCATCCCTTTGGCAGATCCCAGGAGCCTGCGATGTATATAGTCAGATGATAGTAGCATATCAGAGAGGTTCTGAGTGGAGTGAAACTGCACACCAACAAATAAGACAGCCCTAATACTGGTCTCACCTTCTCCCACCAGCAAGTGAAACCAGCACTGAAAACCAATGCAACCAGCTTGAATGAAGCTCAGGTCCGTTTCTGCTCTGATGACATAAATAAGACTTCTCGTTTTTAGAAGGCTTCCCTGTTCCTATTTTTGCACGTAGATTCTTTATAACCAAAAGATTGTGAACATTACTGTTTCAGCATTCACTCTAATCTATATACATGTATTTTTAATCTGAAGCTCAAACAAAATTTCAAGATGGGGAAAAATTGCTTTGGAGAGAAATCTCTTACTGATGATATAGCCAGTAAAATATGGCTGTACATTGCTCAATAATAGTAGCTAGAGTTGTGCTAATGACATTGCTTGCTAGAATATACTATAAAATATAAATAGTAGCATATTAAAAAAACCACCTTACTTTGTGCAGTAACCAATTACTTATAATACCTAAAAATAGACAAGCAATTTTAATGTACCATTAAAAACGACAAGGTAGTTTTACTATCTTTTGCTCCCTTTTTCATCTCAATTTTAAACAATAGAAAATCTAATGCCATGAAAAGAGCTTTACCATTTCTGTATAGGATACATATTGCATTTATAATGGAGTGCAGGAGTAGACTGGTGTGAGGAGGCCTTTAAAAAGATGGAGGAATACTCCTGAAGAATAAATATAAAAGAAAATATTCAAATGAATAGTTGTCAAATACTTCATATGATGACGTTGCTAAGTTTCTTTCATACCATTCAGCTACTCCAAACTATACTGAAAGAACATTAAAAAATACAAAATAGTTATTATTCCCCGTTTCCCAGATTTCCAATTCAAAGAATTTTCATTTAACTTTCTCGTTCTTAAAGAGTACAATACAGGTCCAATAAGAACCATTCCCTTAATTTACAATGGTACAGTAGGCAAAACAGTCTTTGCCATAGCTCAGCAGAACAATCTACCTAAATATAAAAACAACCTGTGAAAATTACCTCATGTGTACTGTTTGTGTTCATGTGCAAAGCTTTTTCAAATGGTCCTCAAAGGATTAGTCCCAATTAATTCAGTGTTACATTAATCCCAAGCATATCAAAAAGGTATATACACAAGTGTTTGGGACTTTATATAAACAGAAGCACACACATAAGAGTTCAGAGCACAGGTCCCCACTGCTCAGTATCCTATCACTGACAGCAATCAGCCAGGAACAGTTAGGAAGTGTGCAGGACAGAAAAATGCACACCGATACTTTCTAATTATGTGCTCCCACCTATTGGCAATATGCAGCATAACTTCTTGAGCCAAAGGCAGTAGCCACCTTTTAGCAGAAATCCACACTCTGCAGTGAATAAGAAAGTGTTTTACTGCTACCCTACACATAATTCATTACTCTTTAGTCAGTGAATTTAAAAGTAGAAACAATACTCTGTGACCTAGGTGACCAACTGTACACCAGGAACAATAAATTGCAAATAATACAAGCAGTTTATGCCCATGGGCTACCATTTGTTCACAAAACATGTATTATTCACAAACGTAGAAATAAGAGAAAAGTAATGCCTGCTCATGAACAATGCGCAGACTAAGCAAGTGTTACTTTAGCCAGATAATTATTTTGTGACAAAGAGCTTGGCCAACTCCGGTGCTCAGAGAGCTGCTAGTTTTTGGTGGTTTCCCCTTCTCTTCTCCTCTCCAGCTCCCATCGTGGGGAATGCTAATGATTGAGGGATGGGAACTACTAAGTCTATCTGATCATTCTGCCTCTTTTACTTCTCCCATCATGAAGCAAAGAGAAATCAGCCAGAACCATAGCTCCACAGCTTACGTCACCTATGTACTACAGCTGTGTACATGTGTAGCTGGCGTTCATCTCTTGGAATGTCTAATGATGTCTCAATGCTGCTACCTGAGATAAAAAGCTGCCTACTAGAACTATCTGCTGAAAAATACGCTACCAACTGCTGACACTGGTGTTCACTACGTACCAAACAGTGGTACGTAGTGCCACAAATGCTTGTCCCAAATTCCATGTATATCTTGATAATCCCCTTCAATTTTCAGTAATTTCAAACTAGTTTTCAAAACAGCTGGAGGATTTAAGCAAAAAATTTCTACTGAGTGGAGGCACAACTGAATTCATCCTTAGATGCAGTATCCCCTTCTGTACTGCAAACTGGGAATTTCAGGATGGATCCAAACACCCATGTGAATAAATCCAAGAAAATTTAATGCACAAAATTAGATGCCATCTAGCTATAGCACTCTAGATTCCCTCTATAATCAGTTGGGAGAGACAGCTAGTTCCCAGAGGGCAATTCTCTTCCAACATTTATCTAGATTGCTGATTTAACTACAGGCTTTAGTAAAGTCAAGAGACCTCTCTCTTTTCAGCACAGCATACAGTTGTTCCAAAAGAGAACTTTCCATTACTAAACACTGGTATAGCTTCCACCCCTTCCTGGAACACTGCTGTTTTGTCAGGGTCCAATCTGGTGAAGGGGTGGGGGGAATCTCTTGGCTTAGCTTCAGATTTTGCAGTCAATTTCTAAAGTAGATTTTATTTTCACTAGATTGCTCATACTGGGTTTGTTTTGTTTTGGTTTTGTTTTGGGTTTTTGTGGGTTTTTTTTGGTCTTGATTTTTAGATCCCCAATAGAAGTTTTCTTTGTAAGTATTCACATCACTGCAGCACTTTGTTTGGGTTCTTGGTTCTGTTTTGCACTGATCATGAAAAGCAAATCCCCTGCTTATTCCATACTACAGACATATTATTTAATTTTGTTGTTATGTGGTAGGGTCGCATTTTCTCCCCTGTTCATACAAACCCAAATAAAATTGAATCATGTCCGCTTCTGAAAAGGGGATACTTTGTCCCAGGTCAGCCTGGACTTACAATACCATGACCTAAAAAGTTCTTTTTGTTGGTTTTGTTTGATGGATTACATACATTGCTGTACGAGTAAAATACAAGAGGAGGGGAGGATCGGTACCATACTATTCAGGCTAACCAAATAAACTCCACAATGATAATAACCCTTAGTTACTAGATTTGTCATCACATTCCATAAGTGCACTACTTTTAAAAAATCATATTGGAATACTGAAGGTTCCTACAAAAGTCTCCTCCTCTGTTATGAAGGACTAAAGAACAACATAGTATACTAACTAAAATGTACATTTAAAAAACCCAATCTGTAGTAAATGAAGCCAGAGAAACAGAATCTTTCCAACAGGTATGTGCATTACTAAAGAAGTTATACATATATTCTTTTCTTCCAAATCCTGTTTGCCAAAACCAGTTTAGTAGGTTATCCTCTTTGTTCCACAGTTCATAAAATGTGTATGCCATTAGAATGGTACTCACTGTCCATAGCATTACCATCCTTCATCTGTGGCACATGAACTCCTATAAATTGAGTGTCAGCAGAAAGCACACATGCTTCTAGATGCCACTAAAGTATGTCTTAATCCAGTAACAATTATACTCTCTCACACACAAGAATTTCTCACTGTTTTCAACAGCAATAATTGGCAAAAGTGCCAACAATTTTGGCATCAGACAAACTCTACTACGCCATGCACCCTAAAAAATGACATTTTACTTGGCCTTTTGGCCAGTGCAAATACAAAATGAGTCTGAAACACGCACCTCAAAAACGTGACTTCTTTTCATGAGTAAATAGCCCAAATACTTAGCCATAAACCTAAATGTTTTTCAAAACACAAATGTGGGTCACATGCATATGAAAAGATACAGATATAGTTTCATATCCCTGCTCAATGCATTTCCTGATAAAGCAATGCCCTTAACATAGCTATTATTTACCTTAACGAATATATACACTATAATCAAAACAAGTGTGAAAGGGTGGAAAACAGCCCTGGGAGGGCTATAAACTGCAGGGGAGGGGCATATCCAGCAATCTAGTGCTGCAAAGAGAGGAGGAAGGACAGACTGCTGTCCTGTGAGGTTGTCTATGTTAAGTCTGTACATGGGGCTAAACTACAGCAGTTGCTCTGTCACCCAGTTACCCCTCCACAGCTTCAAAGAGGGGTTGGGAAAGGAGAAGAGACCCATGGGTTGAAGTGAAAACAGCTTCAATGAAACACCCAAACTAATACCAATACCAGTATAAAGTAAACAAAGTTATACCCAGCCCAGTGAATGTACAGCAGTCACAACACAAGGAAAACAGCCCTTGGGAGCAGAACATCAAGTGAGCCCCTCTGGGGATGGGGAGAAGCAGGAAGAGAAGGAGCCCAAGCAGGAGGCCCTCCTGTCCATAGCAGAACCCCTTTATACTGAGCATGATGTTTCTGAGGTGGGATACACCTGTAGCCAACTCAGGTCAGCTCCCTTTCCAAATGCCACATAAATGTTGCTCCCAAGGAGTCCTTGTATTTCCTACTTCGTCCCCAGTCTGTCCTGCCCTACAGACTTTACTTCTCAGTTCTCCTCCCTCAGTTTGGATCCTCCATGTTTGTGCTTTCACTCCTCTGTGGTTGCCAGCTCCCAAATCCAAAAGCCCAGAGTCTGTCTTTCACTCCAGAACACTTCACTCTAAATTTTCAGACAGCATCATATGTTTGCTGGGGGCATCTAGAGGTATAAATGCTTTTGATTTTGTTGCTACCTCTCTAAACTGGTATTCCAAGGATCTGACTTCACTTGAAAATGTGTTTGTTTCTATAAAATTAATTCTAGTCATCACGTGCATATGTAACCTCACAATTACTTGATTGTGCAAAAACTTAAAATCAAATAATTGCCAGGTATCATTAATTTTGAACTGCAGAAACCTAAGCCTCCTTACAAAGCACATTTTATACTTTTACAGCCTATTTCTGAAGTTCAGCATCTCTACTCAAACTACTAGCAACATTCCTGCAACTTACATTTCAAGTTTTGATTCTGGGATGACAATTCTGCAGAGTTGCAACATTTGTATGTTTATTTGCCCATCAAACCTAATGCTAAACACTGAAGCTAATATTTTCTTACTCTAGATGCTGCTATTACAAGTTTATTTCTATCAAACACAGTTCAGCTGCTAGATACATCTCAAAAAAAAAATGGGGTTTTTTTGTATCATTTCACTTCTAGCCCCTATGGTGAGAATCAGGCATTCAAAAAAAACCCTGATACTTTACAATAAAGTTTCCAGACAGCACAGTGATAGAGTTGGATACAGTTAAAACATCTATGAAAATGATTGAGGCACAGAAACTTTAAATATGACCTCCTAAACCTGATTAAACTCTCCAACAGTGCACAGAACTGCAACTGTTTCTAGTAAAAATTGAATTTAGCCCTGAGTGTGGAATAAGCATTTGAGAGCTGCTGTGGGATAGCTAAGTGAAGGATCACAATTAATGCTCTCTGGCCTACAAAGGATTTAAGGAAAGCAGCTCGCTGAAGTGACACATATTTCTCAGATCATCTGAGCTTATATGGAAGATATAAAATACAAAGTTCTATTTCTCTGGCTTTCGGTGGAAATCATATGGGTTAGTTATTTAATCAATGGTAATTTGAGAAATCAGTGAAGTAAAATGCATTTCTATCAAAGTAGAAAAAAACATAAATATTTTCATTTCATTTAGAGCCTATCTAAAGACAAAGACATAGACCCAATATTAACATCGACATCTGCTCGACACAAACCCTATTTACACACTCGTATTTACCAGTCGTGGGAGTTGGGCCTTTAAAACAGTGGAAGCATGAAGCTCAGCATCCCTAATCAGCTTTTGTAATACTCTGAAGATGCAGTATACCTTCAGGGAAAGAGTATTTGGCCAGCCCCATAGGCACACTGTGGATTGCTGATTTCAGTATTGTTACCTCAGCAGCGGTCACAAAGCATGCCAGAGGTGATGGCTGCCAGTTACATTCAGGTCAACCAACCTTAAAAATTTTGCCAGCACTGGTGTCATTTAAATGCTATATTTTTTTTTATCATCAGTAGGTTAATGTGATTTATAGTTATACCATCTTCCTTGAAAGAAAAATAAACCTCTCAATAAAGAGCCCTTTCTAAAGGAAGCTCACTTCAGCATTGAACCGTTTGGCTGTCATTAACTGAGTCACATTTATGCAGATGAGGAATTTACCAATAAAATCTATGAACGTGGTTATCTCGTTCCTCATCTCCGATTTTCAGAATCTAAACAGAACAATAAAACTGCTGATTTCTTTTATCAGCCCATCATATTTTGCAATAATGTTCAAGCTGCTTGCAAGCTCAGGGAAAGTCTGCATTCAATCATTACACATTCTAAAATTCAACGTCATTTAAGAGCGCTAAAGAAAAGAGTACAATAAATTAAGACCATTCTGTACATGCATTCATTTTTATTAATCCCATGTTTATTAGGCATTAGTTATAGCCATTTTGCTGACTGATTTTAAAGTAAAACCTTTCTATAGTCCAGAGAAATTAATTGCCTTTTACTGCAATAGCAAAACCCTGTGAGTAACATGTTTCTAACAGAACTTTTCTAATTAACTTCAATTGAAATAGCTTCCACTGTGGGAGACAACTTGTTTGCATTCCAAGAGTTGCATCACCACAAGAGTCCAAAGAAATCACCTTAATACACACTCAGGAAAGAACAAATGCTGTTTCTACAAGGTGTCATTCCCACTGAGACCAGACTGGCACGCAAATCTCCGTGTTTCTATAATTCCATTCTTCCTCGGAGAACAATTTTTTTCATAAGTTTTATTCCCATTGAATAATTTTCATGTCCCTGAAAGAGAGAGACCTTTTCTTGCAGGGTAAATAGAATTTTAGGCACTTGAGGACTGAGGTTTAAGTCATTGCATGCAGTGTCCAGTACCTTCAGCCTGACTATGTTACACTCTGTCCAGACAATGTACCTTGCTGGAATCTGCTTACTCTCTTCCTCCTCTCTTTTTGTTACATTTAATTTATTTAAGCCAGAGACTTCAAGATCAAGCATTATATTTGCCCTTTTGAATTTCATTCCAATCAATACCTCAGACAGTGATTTTTCTCTTATTCTGCATACACAAATGGTTTCATTAAACTAAAAAATTACATGATGTCCCAACAAGGACAGGCCATCAGAACCTATTTGTGTAGTCTGTGTTACATAAAAGCCCTAATCAGCAACCAGTAAGTATCTGAAAGTATCAAACACATCCACCTCAATTGTTATATGACCAGTGGTGTTCAGAAGAAATTATGTACAGAATATTAAACTGTCAAATTTTTGGACTTGGTTAAATGTCCTGCAGTAGAACCCACAATGGGATTTGGACTGCATGATAGTACAACTTCAGCCATTACCAGTTCATTGTAGCAAGGATGCCAGATACTAACATTTGTGTTCTTACTATCAAAGGGCCTGTTCTTCCTTGCTTCCCCAAATTCCCTCTAGGCCCAGAGGTCTCCTTTCTCTTTCTTTTCTCCTATCTTCCTGCTATACCATGCTGTCATCTCAAACCTTCCTGCCCTCATAGTCTCTGGATTTACGATTTTCTACCCTAGTCCCACAATGACTATAATCCAACACCCTATTTATGCTAGCCACCCTCCTTTGTTCCCTCTTTCAGTACACTTCTTTGAGTTCACCACATGCCTGTTCTTTACCTCAACTAAGCAAATTAAGTTTTGTAGGGTGGGGTTGTTTGGGTACAGGCATGGGGAAGAAGTGGAATGAAAAAGCAGTTTTAAAAAACTCTATCCAAGGCAGCAATTTTCAAAAAGTCTTTCCTTGTAAGAGCATAGGTACAAGAGAATGCTTTGGAACCAGGTAGAGGAGAAGAACATTGCATGATAATTTTCCCAGGTATTCAGCCAAGCTCAATAGCAAATGCATCCATTCGTCTCTTCTCTTAAAAAACAAAAAGAAAACAAAAAAACAACCACCTCACTTCAAGATCTTTTAAACTTGTATTTCCCTAAGTAAAATTAATCCTAGAAAACCTGAGTTAGGTTAGACTGCAGAAAAATGTGTGGACTTTTTCAAGCAGCCCTCAGAATACCAACCATAGAAAAACAATACACAGAACTTTTAAAAGAGTAGTTTAATATAAATGCTTAATCTCAATGAATCACCATTAGAATGAGGAAAAAAAAAACCCAACAAAACAAAATTTACTGCATGGCAACACTGAAGTGGTGGGCGTTAAAACTGGCAGAGAAGAAGGAATATTAAACATGCTGTGCTTTATATCAAAGCTGTTTTTTACTTTGGTGTTTTGGGGTTTTTTTCATCCAAAACTTGTTTGTCTGATTATAAAGCTCTGGAAAATCCTCACTATGAAAACATGCATAGAATAATGTATACTATACTACTTCTCAGTTTAACCTGCTATTGCCTTTTTTACTAAAGTTATGGCAATGATACAAAAATTCTTTTGCTGTAGACACACAGATTTAATCTGAACAGGACATAATATTAGTGTATATAAGACACTCTTCTTTGGACTGCACCAGGGGAAATACCAAAATTTTCCCCAAACAACTATCACTTGACCTATCATCATTGTGTCAGTACTACTTATATCAACCCCAAAATGGAAAGCTCTAGCCTTTCCCTAACCTCATCTACTTCCATATACCTTCCATAAAGAAATGTCCATAAATGATGAAAGGACTCCTCAGTAAGAGCAGAGATCTTGCCTCAACTCTACTACTACTCTGCTTCTTGTCACTTTTCTTAACACGAGAATCCATAACTTTAAACCTCAGCACAACCCTACATTTGGCACATCCAGTCTAGGCCCAGGCAACACAGCCTGAGAAAATCCCAACCTTAACTAAAACACTAAATAATACTGTATTGAAAATAACTGCAAGGAGTCCTTATGCTTCCATAGAATCTGCCAAATAATGGCCACAGATGCATTTATTTGGATAAAAGACAAGCATACGTTAGTGTCACATAAAAAACCTAACCAAACCAAAAAAAACAACAATGCAAAACCAGTCAGAAATTAGACCAAACTGTTAAAGCAGTAACGGTTGTTGCTTTGTGGAGACTTGTATATGTACAGTGGGGAAAAGCAGGGAGAAAAATCACAGAAACTGAGCTACAAAATAATTTAAAATACCTAAGATCATCAAATCCTGAGACCATAGTACCCAGAAAAAAACTACTGGAGTAGGGCTTTAGGGCTGTGGCCCAGCTGAAAGAAACCCGAACCAGCTCAGATGAGCCTTACCTCAACTACTATTTGATTCTTGCTGCGTATTCGAGGGGAATCGGAGTTAACAGTGAGGATAATCTTTGCCTCCAATATTTACCCTTCCTCCCAAGCAAAGCTATTGGCAGAACATTCGTCTACCGCTCACAGCACAATCAACCCAAGGACATCTAGAGCTGTGACTCTACTCTGAGGAAACAGACTTTTAACTTTATTTCCCAGTCCCATAGTTTCAAGAACGTATCCTGTAAATTTTTATTACGTATAAAGGGACCAGCTAATTTGAAAAATAACCAGTAAAAACAACAACAACAAAAAAATTCAACTTTCTAACTTCCTGGCCCAAGATAAACAATAAATTATATTAATTACAATAAATTACAGTAAGCGATAGACACACCTGATCAATTTCTGGAAGTCAAAACACTAATCTACTCAAACTGCCAGAGCAAACAGCCCACCTACAAAATCTGCATAGACTATAATGATATCTGTGAAGACTAGTTTTATGTTGGCTGCTATTTACTGAACATTTTTAGATCAGTTTTATGTATCCAAAAACTCACAGCTCTAAATATATATGCAAAATATCAATAAATTAGTAGATTAAGTTTTTAATGAATCATACTTGCTTTAAAATGCTGATTAACTTAATCTGAAATGACTTGTGGGAAAACATCAGTCTGTATTTCTCCTTGAGAAAACGTAGTGGAAGCTTTGACTCTTTTCACAAGAATCCAAAACCAAAGCAGGCCAGTGGGTAAAAAAGAAACCAGCTCAAATTCAAAGAAATTAAACAACTAACTCTAATACTTTAAGCATATTATTAACTCCTACTTATCTAAATATTCATATACAATTAATTTAAAGGAGACATTTCTAAACTATCATCATAAAGTAGTTTAAATAAGCTGAAACAATTTTGTACTCATTTTGAAAATCATCACTCCATTAAATAAATTCTGTAACTTTGATTTTCAACACATTTTGTGACATTTTTTAGGAAAAAAAAAAACAACAACTGAAAACTGGTAAAGGGTAGGGGCGACTCTCCCTGTCAATATATAACACAAAACCTGATGTCAATTTACTAAAACAGCAGCTCCCAGGGGAAAAAAAAAAAAAAAAAAAAGTAGGTAAACACACCTATCTAAGCAGTCCAAAAGAATGTAAAGAGGGTCATGGTTTGTTCTCAAAAAAAAGAAAAAAAGCCAGATAGGGAAGAGGACATTAATAAATGTAAGGAATGGAATTCTTCTTCAGGGAGAGGTGATCCTTGGTGATAACCCAGTCATTTCACATATATTGTTTTTGATTTACTCTTTTGACAGTAACAAATATTAGTTTTGAGGCTTTCTGGCTCATTTGCACAACTTCATGATGGTGGGTAAGATAGAACCTCAGCCTCGGAGAGAGGAGACAATGCAGAGACACTGCAACAGATCTCTGGGACAGCAACAAGTCCTAATGTCAGAGGAAAAAATAATAATCTGTTTCGAATCCAGTGACATTTCTTCAGCCACCAAAGACAGCACTGAGCAACTGCCACACGACTAACTACTGCCTTCAAATGTGGCAAGTCTGAAGTAGAAAGAAAAAACCCAAACCATTACAAGGCTAAAAAAGTAAAGTCTGTAAACATAGGGCTACAGTTACTTACTAAGTGTGCTGCCCCTGTTTATAGTAAGGGTTTTCCAAACATTGAAGAGAAGAGATTTCAGGATTTTGAGAAAAAGAATTACTTATGCAGAGAAATTTTAATTATTTTAAATTAGTAAAATTTATAGCCTGTGCTGAGAGGAGAGGGAGGAAAAAAACAACCGAACAAGCTATGTCATAGGTCTAGAGAAGCTGCTCCCAGTTTAAAGGCGGCCAACTAGAAAATCAGTCGGATTGGTTTGTTTACTTTTAATGGATGAAATGAGAATAGCAAGTTCCTGGTGGTTAGAAAAGGTTTGAATCAGTTCATAGAACTGATACCTTTTCATCTAGCTGCTGTATTCACTTGCTGAGCTTCAAGCATATTTTTATTTTCATTTGCATTTCCTGCACAAAAAAAAGGCTCCTAAAGAGACTGTAAGAATGCCTACGAACAACCTTTCTTAGCAATCTAGAATTCTTAATACTTCTTTTTTTTTTTTTTTAATCTGACCTGTTAAACTCGAGGTTAAAAATTAGACATTAAAAATAGAAATTTCCTGAATAACCTCTTCTGAATTTCTTATTAAATATCCTATTGAATTGGAAAGAATAATTGACATAAAGCCATTAAATATGGCAGTAAATAGAATGCTTTGTTTTGTTTTGTGTAGTAATTCCTATCTGGCTCAACTGAAACCAGAGGAACTCTTTATGTTGATTTTTTTGAACCATAATCCATAATGTTTCTACAATAACTTCAGTTCCTTTCCAGCTGTGTGTATAGGAGCTTTGTACTTTTCAACAGCTCAGGAATAGCAGAGAAATTTACTTGAGTGTCTCACAAAACTGCTTATCTATGCAGTGTTTGAATCAACTGAAGAAATGCTGTGAGCACAGATAGACTGACTGTCTTCAGAAGCATTCATTATTGTTTCAGCTATGATTAAATGGGAATGACAAGTATCCTGATAAATGGATTATCGCATTTCCCTTGTAATCTTTTTTTCCAGAGTGGTATCATTTTGCTACAGTCTTCAGAAAAATGAAAACACATCTTTTGCTATTGCAAAATTCCTATATATAAATATCAGATGGATGTTTATTTAATTCTTTGTGTTGAATCACTTAGAAAGTGATTTGACTTAGATTTATATATTGATTAAAGGGAGTAAGGAGGAGAAGGAGACCACCTCAAATCACAGAAGAATGCCACTGTCACCAGGCTGGATGAACCTGAAGACTGATAACTTACAAACTGGTACCAGTAGACTTGGATTCACAAAGAGCCTCACAGAAACTACTTGCTTCAGTGTAATGTGAATGAACATGCATGACTTAAACTGACCTTTAAGAGCAGATCTAAGAAGGAGCTGAGAATGGTGAAACATGCATCCTATATTCTCACACTACTTAGCAGAAATGAACCTTGCAAACAAGACTTTTAACCAGTACCTGAGGGACTTCTCACAAGGTGGCGAGAATCTGATTGTCTCAGCATCTTTCCCAGTGGAATGCTAATCCTGACCAACCAGACCCAAAAGCTCCCCTTTAGAATGTCGTTACCTACTTCAGTTAAAAGTTAATTAAGATGCAAAATGAAGGCATAATGTTACAGCATAGCTCCCTAACCCTAAATGAAGACATTCCAGCAGTATGAGGGACAACTGCCTGTAACAGATCATCTTTCATGCCAGTATGTTAAGACTAAATGGTATATACCTCTGGCGGTAACCAGAGCAATGCCCATTTTAACTCTATGGTGTTTACACGGCTCTTGGCTTATGAGGGCAGTCTCCATTTAACAGACAGATTCATACTACGTTTTCTTATTATGAAATAATTCCCTTTCTTGGGGAAGTAAACATAATGTGAGACCAGTACAGCTGACTAATGAATGCCAAAATTGTTCCAGTAAATAAATGTAATGACAAAACTCAGGAGAGGCAACAGCTATAGTGAGTTCCCATTTATTAGTTTGGTTTCAAACCCAGCAACAAATCCTATGGATTGTCTTAAGACTCCAGGACAGCAGAATATTTCAGTTTTTGCTTTAAAAACATCACCTACAGCACACACAAGCCATGTCTAACACATACACACAAATTCCGTAAAAGTTATTAAATGCTTAATTAAAAATGCATAAATGGAATCAGTAGAAAATATGACAGATTAAGCACCTATCTTACTATCTTAACTTCACCTATTTTACTATCAGGGCTAAAACTACCCAAAGAGTGACTAAATGTAAAATATTTACCTCTCACCCTTGTTCTAAACATGTGGACTACAAATTAGAGACAGAGATCATAATTAACTCCACAGAGAATAGAAATAAGCAAAGCATACTCCCAGTAATTGTTAAATCATGAAACTCATCACTTAAGTTGCTAGTAATGACCTCTGACAGACGTATCAAAACTACGTGCTGAAGGACACAGTTGTTCTGATGTGCACATACACCATGGATACACCTGTTCACTAGCCCTCCGTGAAAAGCACTAATGGTAAATCACTCCATAGAACAACGAGTAAAACTCTCCCTAATTTTGAAAATTCTTTTTTATTTGTGAACATGAGAAACTCCCAAATGATTTCACAAACAGTTTCATACATGGTTTCTACCTTGAATGGCTACAATGGAAAGAGGAAACCAAAACAAAGCAGATGCCTTTGCTGCTGCTGACTGCATTAAACTGCACCGAGTAAAATCAGCCACTGGTGACACACATGACACTTCCAGCCAGCTGCTCACAAGGCAGCAGGATACGGTACCAAGTAACTGTGCAGAGAGCAAAAGACAAATACTAGCAAAGGGTGGCAGAGGCTGCAAACCTGTACAGCACTGAAAGCATTTACTCTTTTTGAAATGTATTGTAGGCACAGTGGGACACAGAGGATTTCATACATTTTTGCTGCAGGTGGCCTAAAGTAAAAAAATACCATGTAAGTGGCTACATAAGCAAGGAATACAAATGTAGTAGATAAACACCTTAAAATAAAAGGACATAAACCAGCCATTAAGTACTTCCAGTAACTGTGAAAAAAAAAACAGGGACAGAAAAAAAGGTTACTGTCATACCTATTAAATTATATGCTGAACATTTAAGAGGCTAATTTTGCCAGATTTAAAGGATCAGCAACTTCCCCCCTTAATCTTTTGGATGCAACTTGTTGTATTAGTTTACGAGATAAGATTAAATATTAAAAAAAAAAAAAAAAAGAAAGGGAGAGAAGAATACACCAATGGAGAATCCTTGCCCCCTGTGAAATTCTGCAAATGAACCACTTTTATTACGTGAGAATTAATATTGTCATCAGTTAAGACATTTGACTGTAAAAAACTGTGCTACAAAGAGAAGGAACTATCTTCCTCAGTGTCCCTGATCTAATCTACAAAACCCTTTCTTCAGTAGAAGATACAGGTTGAAAATACTACGCTAATTCCCACCATGTCAGTAATGGGTAATGACAGAAGTAGGCTCCCATAGTTCTCACCAAACCATCACAAGCAGATTTGGACTTTGTGCAGAGACACGAAGAGCCAGAGTAGCAACTGTTACTGGAAACCTTTCCTAAACCTGGCTTTGGATAACACTTTGTTTTATCAAAACTGAGAAGCTTTGCAAAATGCAAAAAAACTTGCAGATCAACTGTTACTGAGCCTTGAGGATTCAGTCCTGTGTTCCTCTCATGTTTCTGTGTGTACAAAAAGGTGGAATGTTAAACCCTGGTCTTTATGTGACCGTATGAATTAACAACTTTTAAAAAATGTTAATATTTCGATCAGCAAATATCTGACACAATTCTAAACACCACAGTATTTATATAAGGAGGAAATATATTTAAGGACATTTACAGTTTTCTTTTTGGAGATTCTCTTATACAGTAGTGTTGATACAACTCCAAGAGCTTTATATCTCTATTCTAACAGCATATTTCCACTTGACTTTAAATCACAGAGAGAAGAACATTGAAATTGCTATGTCAGATAAGAGCACTGGAGCTCTTCAAGCTTTCTGTCTCAGAGTGGCAAGAGTTAGCTTCAATCCTCCTTTTCTACTTTTCCCATGAATTTCAAACTAAACACTATTTTTACATCACTCTCTGATTGTGTATTATGTTTGTACATAGTTACCTTAAGATAAGCATCCTTTTTAGTCTTACATTGACAGAACAAAGCACATTCCTTTCCTAGGAGCTTACAGTCTTACAAAGGAACATGGGAAACTGCTCAACACACAGCAGTAGAAATCCCCACAGGAAGTATTTTTGTTGTGTTAATTATATTGGTACATTTATTTATTCTGGCTATTTATTCTCTCAATTTCACTCTGGTCAATTTGTCCAAATGACAAATAAACAATGACACAAACATAGGCTGTAAAATCACATTAGAAACTCACGTGATTTGCTTATTACATAGACAAAAGATTTTTCAGTCACTTATCTATAACAAAAGAGGTGCCTTGTAAGAACAAGTGAATGGACTTGCGCCAGCTTCCTGTGTGTCTGGAGACAAAATGCTTGAGTTTGAAACCAACTTCACATCTGTAAGTCCTTACTATTTTCTCTCAATTCCTGTTACCATTACAGAAGTGAAGCTTTTGACTCACTCAGGTTCAGCTCCTGCATCTCCAGTATGTGGGTTGACCAGAGTCTCTACTCGGTTATCAATTAGTAGCATTTCTTGCTTTCTAACCTTTTCAGTACGGAACTAAACGGTAAGAGAGACAGGTGGTTTTAAGCTTCTTACCTACTTAGGAGATACAGAATACTGGATGGAAGGATTTACAAAATGCAAAAACTATACCATGCCTATCCCACTACTCTTATAAGAAACAGCAGAAAGGGTGAAAACTCCCAATTCTTCTCTTCACGTCATCTTCCTCTCTTCCTCCTTGTGCCTGCACACTCTTCAATATTTTGGTCAATAGGAAAATAACATTTTGCAGCTATTTACTGTTTTATGCTTTGACACAGCAGGCAAACATCACGTGTAACATTTGAATCTCTTTAAGCTGGTTTTGTCATTTTTCTGCTGTCCTGTCCACCAGATAAAAGACACTTCCTTTTAATAACTGTCACAGAAACCAAAATAACTCCACAGTAACCAAATGAAACTAATTCTATGGGAGTCTGATGTACTTTTGTAAATCACCTAAATATGGCAGGGTTTGGTTGCATGTTTAGTTTTCTATTTAATCACATTTAATTTAAGACTATTTTCTTGGGTAAACATGACGTGAGAAGATGAACTAATAAGTATTTAAATCACATATGGTTTCTCCAGATCTCTGTTTGCTAGAAACACCAACTGAAAAAGAATAAGAAGCATGGCAAATACAGAACAGAATAGTTAAAACATACCTGCAACAATTCACCTTTTGTTTTTTGTTTGTTAGTTTTCTTAAACCAGAAAGTTCTGGTCTGTTGTGACTGGGCACAGACAAGTGACCTCTGTGACTGCTGAAGCAGATTACAGGGTGCCTAACTCACCAAGACTCTCAGTATAATCAGGATTCTCAGCTTTCTCAAGAAACACCAGCTAAAAAGCTGGAATATCTAAAAACTACTGTAGCTTGCTTAATTGAAAAAGACTTGATTGAATTATTAAAAGCTATAAAAACTTTTGATGAAAAAAAGAACAAACATTTTTTGCAGGAAAATGCCAGAAAACAGAATCGGGCTGAAGCCAGGGAAGGAAGTGACTAAGCATGCAACTGTAACCATTTGGAATAAATCATTTTTATGCTAGTCACAGTGTGAATGAACGTAATTATATGCTTCTTAACTTTGTTCGTGTTTTTCTCTTCCAGTTGCAAGTCTGCTCAACTGTCATATTTTCTCTTCAAAATGTTAGTAATGCTGTGTAGTAACACATCACTCTCTCCTTGGATTTGAAATCACCATCTCAGAATACCACACCCGAGTCCAAGTCCTGACAGAAGTAAGTCAGAATGGGGTGGGGGGTTTTTTGCCTCTGGAAGAGTCTTTCCTGCACAAGCAAGTAAAAGGAGAAATTGAAAATTATTTTTGAATATTTCAAGAGGGGAAACAAAATCAAGCTATTCTGCACTCTTACACCTGTATGCCTCTTTACACTGAAGAGCAGTAAGACTAGAGAGTACAAGAACAATTGTCTTATCTACTAATCTAGGTCTGATCTTAAGAGATGCTACGGATACGTATCTCTCCTTTCAACTAGCTGAAAAATGGTAGCTACCTATCACAATTTTTATATGGAAAGGTAAAGGTAATATTCAACAGATTTTTAAATAGTTTTCAAAATAGTTCTGTAACATCAAAAAAGGCCCTGTAGTGAACAGAAGTTGATGAGCTTATTAACCAAGGATTTGAGATAATGTTGCATTTTACAAAGAAGCCTGTTTTCCTATATTTGACAACCATGTTGTCCTCACGTGGACTTTTGCTATTCAGTCACCTAGTGTAAAAAAAAAAAAACAAACCCAAATCAAAAAATAATGATACCTGTACCAAGTAATAAAAATGACAACAGATATGGAATAACATGTTGGAAGTCCAAAAAGGAACAGACAGCTCAGCTAATGGAAAAGTTTGAAAATACCTAGTCTCAGAGAAAAAGTGAAGAAAATAATCTATTATGCTGATCAATTTATAGGATAATTAAATGTCACTATCCCTCTCTCCTAAGTGGGGATACTGAGACCCAAAGAAAATTAGGGTAAAATATGAAGTTTGGGAAACAAGTTAGAAGATTTTTAATGGCTTTTGATATTATGCAGACGACATGGTTTTCCTATAGTGAAGTTCTTGCCAGCTGACTCCCTCCAGTAGTAAGGAGCCACGGCAGCCAACAGATATGTTCCCACACTGACCTGACAAGAGTAGCTAACTCTACAGCTTCAGCATACAGCAGGGTATCAAGACAGCTTCATTTGGAGAACTAAGGAGCAACTAGTTAAACACATAATAGGGAACATATCTGAAATTACTGTGAATATGCATTGCATATAAACACTCTGTGCTGAGCAACTGGCACATATTAATCGCTCAGAGAAGTATACATAGGGTAAAACATAGAAACATAGAAATGTCTGGGTTGGAAGGGACCTCTAAAGGTCATCTGGTCCAACCCCCCTGCTGAAAGCAGGAACATCCTCAACTAGAGCAGGTTGCTCAGAGCTCTGTCAAGACCCACTTTGAATGTCTCCAGGGATAGGGCCTCAACCACCTCCCTGGGCAACCTGTTCCAGTGCTCCACCACGCTCATGGTGAAGAACTTCCTCCTTGTTTCTAATCTAAATCCACTCCTTTCTAATTTAAAGCCATTGCCCCTCGTCCTTTCACTGAAGTAGGAGTAAAAAAGAGAAGCTATAGGTAAAGTCGTGAAGGCAGAGGGAACAGCTAAGGAGGAAAGGTTAACCCTGATGTTTTTAACTACACATCAGCACTGAAGACTGAAAAGGTCTAGGGTTTGGTGGAAAATTAAACACTGTAAAAATGGCCATATTACTGACACTACCACCACCTCTTCACCTCTTTAGCCCTTAGTCGTATGTTACCTCTCCTGTTCTTAACCAGCAAGATGGGACAGGCTCAGGGCTCCTTTCACTCTGGCCAGACCTGGACACTGTCAGGATTATTTTCTTTTTTCCCTGCAACAAAGTGTCTTTTTATCAGAAAACATTTATTTGTACAAGTGTTCTATTGAAACATATACATTTAAAGGAAAACTTCATCACAGGATGCCTCCAGTTTTGCAATTCACTCTCCAAAGAAGAAAAAGTATTTAAGTGCATGCGTATGTTCCATCAGCCCCTAGTTAAACTGCTCATCATACTAGTTCTAGGTACACTAGCAGATAGAGCCAGACATTTCAATATCCTGAATGGTGCCACCATTTTCTCTTTCGGTCTTATTGAGACACCAAAGACCTATGCTCCTCCCTCCTTTTGCTGCTCATCGACCACGACCATCATCGGCAAACCACGTACTCTTCAGCCAACGAGAGCTTGGAGCAGTCCATGACATTAAACAGAGTTTCAAGGGCTACACAGCTACATGTCCTGAAACCAGCTGTTCCCCATCCCCTCTGATAGTTCATGTGACAGCACAGAGTTGCTACAGGGATATCACATTGCTGGGATCAGGCTGCAACTCCGCTTGAAATCATTTACAGAATGCCTCCTGCCATGATGTTGTAGCCGTTATAGAATTCTCCATGAACAAAACTTTTCTAGAAGACCTTCATATTAAACTGGCTCTCCAGGAAGTTACGTTCATCACCTCTGACATCTGTCATAGCCTGCCACTGATGCAGATGCAGAGTTATAGCAAGGTAGAAGTCAGATACCTCTAGGAGAACAAAACATACTTCATTGGCAAGCATACTTCATGGTGTATGAAGTACTTCATACTTCATACCTACGGCTTTCTTAACACTCTAGGATACACAAACCCCATATATGCTGCCTGGACAGTAGGCACTCCTCCAATGGCAGCCTGGCCCATGAAAAAGTAGGGAAGCATCTGTAACAAGTCTGGGCTTATTCTAACCTGATTTCCCTGGCATCTTCACAGAGACTACAGGCAGAGGCCACCAAGACTGCCTTTTATTTTTCACCCATGCATCTCCAGGGCACTTCTGGCATGTATCACTCATGCTTTGGAGGTTGAAGCTTACACTACATGTAAGATATAATTAATTTCTTTTCCTTCAGTGATGATGCTTTTGCCTTCTGTTGCTTCTACTCATATTCCCCTTTCATCAAAATGCTGGAGGACAAGCTTGAATGAATCAACGCTAAGTGAAACAGAAGCGGCACCTTTCAATTTCAGAGTGAGTAAAATAATAGCTTTGCATCTCATGTACCTGTGCCTCCAGAGAATGGGACTGATGCACGGGCTGTTTGCCTTCAAAGAGCTCCGAAATCAAAGGACAAAAAGTCAATCGGGGAACAGTTAAGTGCGCGATGCCTCCGTACAGATAGAGGAGTTATGACTCCAGAAAATCTAGCCACTGAATGCCGTGGCCAAAGGCTGTAGGCTTGTACGCAGCATTATCTACCCTGGGACAGCTTAGAGGCCCCTGTGACCTGTCCGCTATGCACAGACTTAAACAAAACAGTACAGCTGAAAGGGTTTGCTGTTCAACAATGTGTAAGTGTGCATTAGGAAAGCGACAGCCCGGGTTGCCCTGTGAGACACAGCATGAAGGAGATCCTCCATGTATACACAAAATGACAGATGTGTCCCTGATGTCCTCTGCAAGACATCAGATGTTATGGAGGTTATCGTCTCCTAGAAAGGTGGCATGGCTCCTATTCAGTTGCAGATGTTCCTTCAGCTTTAGAACATGCATTTCTAACATGGGATCCTTTCATCCACACGGAGGCCAGGGGAGGTCTTGCAAAACTAATTGTTCCTAGCGGGTGACTGAGGGGATATTTTCCTTTATCCACCTCCCCCAGCTATCACTCAGCAGCATGGTCCTTTAGGTCAGTGCTGATAAAGTGCTGGGATAAGACTCCTTACTCTCAGTTCTCTTTCCGTTTCCTCAGAGCATTTTCTGCTGCCTCAATTTCCCTTGCCTGCATTTGTCCTGAACTTGGCTGTCACAGTTCTCTTTCCTTACATTTGCCTTTGGCAAATCCTGCATCCTGAGTTTCCCTCTGTCTTCCCACGCTCTGATATTTACACTGGGAGTTATACACCCCCAGCTCTAATCTGATCCTCATGGAACAGCAGGTTCATTTAATCACTGGCTCAAAAATTGCAAACACATTGTATTAGACTTATCTTCTCTCAATGATACAGTGATAGCACACTACAGTACCATTTAGGACAAGCTACTGTTGCTAATCCAGCTGACTCCCAGTTTCTTTATAGTGAAATAAAGTCAAGGGAAAGACACATGTTGTCACTTCATAAACCCCAAAAGAACACAGTGCAGCACTTGTTAACTACATTTCCCCAAAGGGACATGGGATTGCACACATAAAGGCACTCCTAGACCCAGGAGCTCTACCTGCGAACAGAAAAGTGCTGTATCCAGAAGTCTGAATTCTGACATCGGTGCATTAAGAACATAATGCACTGTGGCTAGAAAGGAATGTGCTGCTTTTCTGAATAGATTTTTTTATGGGAGTAAGAAAAATGGATTTTTGGTGGTGGTGGTGGTTTTTTTTGTAACAACGTCATTAAACAAGAACTACACTTAAAAGAGTAAGCATGAAGTGTTCTGAGGAAAGCTGATGAGAAGCAAATGACATAACAGGGGAAGGTTTTTGACTGCTGATTTACATGGAATCCCACTAGTACCTTTTAACTGCTGGTTCCTTATGCACTGGGAAGTTTACATCTCCTTCCGGCACCTCTCATCCCCATTCTATGATAATTCTGTCATCCCCCCTTTTCAAATGTACTTCACAAATAGATGTACCTGGTCATTACAGGCGCCTTCTCAGGTGCCTTCTCATAACCCTGAAAAATATAGGATATGCCACTTTCCCTTTCCTCTGTAAAACACTTCAATTCCAATCCAGCTCAGTGAGGGAACAGGTTTTCTCAGTGAACGTCATCTTTTGATTCACCCTTTACTATCCTAGCTCCTAGTTCATGTTAAGCTTTCCAAAGGGGAGTTGCAGCTCGATGAAGGGATCACAGCCAGAGTGAATGGAAAATGAAAATATTCTAGAATTTAACTACGTAAGCAAAACCAAAATCAAACATGAAATTTAAAGCAAATTACTGCAAAATCAAACAGCAGTGAAATCCATCCAGAACAACCTCCAGGAAAAAAAAACAAACAACCCACTATTGAAAGTTTAGTATGAAGAGAAAAACCTGGGCCATCACTACCTTGAGACAGTGCATAATTTCCAAACAACTTTGAATTTTATTTGTCTGTGATGCTGATGAAGAAAATAGTGTGTTCCATCCCAGGCTCTGACCATTGCAGCTCTTTTCATCTGTATGAATGTTAAGAGAAACTTAACAACAAATTTGTCAACGTATTTTCTGAACAAGGCCAGAAAACCAAAACTGAATAATCATAGAGACCTACAACTAAAAACTAATGAGCTTCCCAGATTTTGTGGCATCTCAATTTCCGTCTGAGGCTGAAATCCCCAAACACAGACTGTGTACGAGAGTACACAAAGAAATGAAATTTTTCTCTTAAAGAGAATCTGTCTTTTCAGAATTGCATTAAAATGCTGTCTTCATCGGCAGAGGAGGAAGACTAACACTGTTTCTGAGCACTGATACTCAGCTGGTGTGAAGTCACTGAGACTTCTGTTGCAGTTCTTACCTCCTGTTCCCGACTGGCACCTGCTGCTCCAGGACAGGAGGCACAGCTACTCGGCCATGGCACAGAGAGGTGAACTTAAAATGCCCTGCAACTGCAACAGCTACACTTCACAATGAATACGCACAAACTCACGTGGAGTACAAGTTAAACTCACACCAAGTCTGCAACAAACTCCTGGATTTTAGGCACCGATGAGTTGTGTTATCAGTTCTAATGAAAACTAGCTTATCCATAAGAGAAGTTAACCAGTTTGGCCTTGAGTTCTTTTTTCCTGGATACATGAGCTAAACAGTAACACAACAGGGCTGCCACAAAAACATAAGATGCAGTTGATATAAGGCAAAGAAGGTATCTTCTTATTTAAAATACAACTTTAACCTAATTCTCTATTTTCCATCGTTTATAAGATGGTCAGACTGGTCTGAAATTCTGTACAAGATGTTTCATATTGGGAGCAGCTTTATTTCCACATCTGAAAAGAACGCATTCAGCTGTATGAAGATACAGAAATGTAATTTTAAAAAACTGTTTATCAGACACTGGCACTTTTCCTGCTTGTGTAATTCAAAAAGGATCTCAGTAAAGAAAATTGAATTTGGCAATCCATTAACATAGATTTGATGCTCTCGCTGTTCATCTCTTGATGTCTCACCCCTTTCAGAAAAATGAAAATAACTCATAGTAAAAGAGTGGCTGTTCCCTCTTATTTGTCCAGTACATTGGCAATTACTAAAACCCTGGAGACACTACTGAAGCTCTGCTGACTCATGGTGGCAGAGAAGTTACTTGTTAACTCCACAAAGAAGATGGCGGAGGCAAAGAAGACAATAGGGGAAAAGCCAAAGAACAGGCTTCTCTGGGGAGAAGGCTCCGACTGACCCTGTATACTAAGTAGCACCAGTTCTCCTAGAGAAATCATTTGGATGTTATCTGAAGCTTTACTTCCTGTGCTTGAACCGTGTGGAGATTGAGACCTAATTTCACATCGTCAATGTTTAGGAACCTAACCGAGTCATTTCAGTAAAGAGTTTGCTTGTCACGGGCATCCTCTACTGTCAACGGAGGAAGAACACCAGTTCCAAGAGGAAAACTGGCTTACCAGAAGTCTGAATTGTCTTCTGAAGCTGCCAGTCCTGCTCCATCAAGTACAGAGAGACCCCAAGGCAGTGACAGAAAACCTGTAACAGGCACACCAGGAGTGGCACGTGACACTCTTGTCAGCAGAACAGCTCCCCAGACTATCACAGTTCCCAGTGCAGCCTGCAATTTGTTGTTGGCTCCTCAACCCTGCAGATCAGATTTAAAAGCCAGAAACAAGCTGTAGTAGAGAATAAGATGGTGACAGTGACAGAGATTAATGAAAAAATTAACCCTCTCCGTCTACGCAAATCAGATCCAAAGGGGAGAATTTTCACAGGATGTGCTTGATGCAGGGATGTATTTCCCTGACTCCTGACATGAAAGGTGTTCACAGTCCTGAGCCAGGGGTGCCTGTGCTCCTAATTTAGGCACTACAGGTAGGTGCATTAATACCAGTGGGATCACTGTAAGCCTGAAGTCATTCACAGACTAAGTACAAGTCAATGCTGGCATTTCAATGCATGGAAAATTTCAAGTTTCACCTCATTTTAAGTTCTTCTATGTTCACAGCAGTGAATAATAAGGGAAAAGTCAAAGCACATTATTCCGGGGGTAAGGATTCTGCCTCAGAAAGGAAAAGCAGTTTTCAGAGCTGTCTGGTTGCATTTGAGGGACTGTAATCTGTACTCCTCTTTAAATGAGCAGCACACTTCTCTTCAGGCTCTAGCCTATTCTTGCACAACAAAGAGCCATGATTTTATACTTGCCCACCCTCACCTCCGATCACACGTGGCTTGGCGAAGGAAGACTGTCAGCATGGTGCATTTGCTGTTTGCTCTGCCCAGGTAAGGGGATATGTCCTTCCTCTGCAGCATGCAGGAAAGTAGGGAAGAGTAAGGACAGAGAAAAAGGTTCTTTAAGTAACACAGAAGGCTGTCCAGAGTCACATGTGTAAAAAAACTCTGCATATTGTACCTTCACATAAAATCCTGCCCACATCATAAGTTAAAGTAAAAACAATTCACCTGATTAAGCTACTACACCAAGCTGCTTAGTGCCCACATTGTAAGTGTTACGGAAGCCGGTGTTTGAAGTGTTAGTGTTGTGAAACAAAGTGACAGCAAGTTGGGAAATAAATGAGCACAATACTCTCTTCTAACCTCCTGGCACTGTGCCTTTTAACAGAGAAGAAAAAAAGCAGAAAGGCAAAATGTCAGCTCCAAAACATTTTTCATGTTGTAAAATATAGTGTCCCCATTGAAATGCTTCATCTGAGACATGCTGAGGGCGCTGATACCTCACTAAAAAAATAGTGAGTTATTGCAAAAAGGTCATATGGACACATGTATAATTCAGTAAGAAAAAGAAACCCTTAGGACCGAAAATTTGTATCTATGTCCTACAAATGTCACGTTAGCCCTTCAGACAAAAGTCTCGGTAGCACATGCTGAGCTATTAAGTTCAAGGATGCAAAACAGCTCTCACAAACAGCAAAGGAGACTAAGAGGATTGGGATATTTCAGCGCACCTCCCTAGTTTACAGCGAAGCTGACCATTCCGCTTCTATTAGTCACTCAGAACACTCACTCTTTTCCCAGCAGAGCTAACTCATTTGCAAGATAAAAGGAAGACATTTCTGCACATGCCCATAATATTCTCCACCACTGGGGGCAGCTTTACATAAGACTGCATTCGCTGAAACCAAAGCAACAGTCGGACGGAGCTTTCAGAATGACAGTATGCAGAAGTGAGCAGAGCTTGTTCATTGTACGGGCTTATTCTACCTTCAATGCTACAAAGCAGCTTCCTGGCCGGATCGGGTACTAAGTGAAGGAACTGCTGTGCTATGGAATACAGATGTGTGAATTCAGATAGCCAAATGGTGCTTGGAGGAATCTAACATGCTTTCCTATAAAGAGAAATTATAAAAGCCAGGTTCCTAACTATAAAGATGCAAAAACATAATATCCATGAAGATCCTATCACCTAGGAAGAATTTGACATTTTGCTGCGAATGCTGTGTTGGGATTGATTTATTCTCGGAGTGTTCTGCATGGCTGGCAAAGAATAATGTTCCAAAATCGGTCCATCTCCCAAGGGGTCCAATTTTTCTTCCTGGGTGTCAGCGAGCCCTGACTCACTACAGTGCAGCTGACAGGGGCTGCCATGCTTGTGGCACACTAAGCAAAAAACAAAAGACCTAAGGACGACCTTTGAACAACACAAAGGATGGGTATGTTTTTCATGTTATTTTTTTTAATGTATAGTTCATAGCCACTGCATAGCCTGTGCTTTAATTACTCCATAGACTTACCTTGATGTGATTTCCTATTATAGTTAAAGTGCTTAGGGATTACACCTTTTGCCCAACTGTTTTTCAGTATTTATATAAAGGTATTCTTAAAAAAAAAAAAAAAAAATCATCTGAGTAAAGAAAACAATGTGAAAAGTAGTTGAGTCGAGCTAGGGATTTTTAAATGATTGTTGAAATAAAAGATTTTAGCATGATTGAAAGAAATGACTGATGTGTGGGGGGATAACTTTTCTAAGTTGTTTTTATTTCCAGGTTTCAATGTAATTAGGCTACTGAGCGGATCAGCTGTAGCTCTGGTAATAGCCCCTACTGTATTACTGACAATGCTTGCTTCTGCTGAACGAGGATGCCCTAAGGGCTGTAGGTGTGAAGGCAAAATGGTATATTGTGAATCTCAGAAATTGCAGGAGATTCCCTCAAGTATATCTGCTGGTTGTTTAGGTTTGTCCCTTCGATATAACAGCCTCCAAAAACTAAAATACAATCAATTTAAAGGTCTTAATCAACTCACCTGGCTCTATTTAGACCATAACCACATCAGCAATATTGACGAAAATGCTTTCAGTGGAATACGCAGACTAAAAGAGTTGATCTTGAGTTCCAACAGAATCTCCTATTTTCTTAATAATACCTTCAGACCTGTGACAAATCTCCGGAATTTGGATCTGTCATACAATCAGCTGCAGTCTCTGGGATCTGAACAGTTCAGGGGCTTAAGGAAGCTGCTGAGTTTACATTTGCGGTCCAATTCCCTAAGAACCATCCCTGTTCGAATATTTCAAGATTGTAGGAACCTTGAACTGTTGGACCTGGGTTATAATCGCATCCGAAGTTTAGCAAGGAATGTCTTTGCAGGCATGATCAGACTGAAAGAGCTTCACCTGGAGCACAATCAATTTTCTAAGCTCAACCTGGCACTTTTTCCAAGGCTAGTCAGCCTTCAAAACCTTTACTTACAGTGGAATAAAATCAGTGTGATAGGACAAACTATGTCCTGGACCTGGAGCTCATTACAAAGACTTGATTTATCTGGCAATGAAATAGAGGCTTTCAGTGGACCTAGTGTTTTTCAGTGTGTGCCCAATTTACAGCGCCTCAACCTGGATTCAAACAAGCTCACATTTATTGGTCAAGAAATTTTGGATTCTTGGATATCCCTCAATGACATCAGCCTTGCTGGGAATATATGGGAATGCAGCAGAAACATTTGCTCTCTCGTAAACTGGCTTAAAAGTTTTAAAGGGCTGAGGGAAAATACAATTATTTGTGCCAGCCCCAAAGAGCTGCAAGGGGTGAATGTTATTGATGCAGTGAAAAACTACAGCATCTGTGGCAAAAGTACCACGGAAAGGTTTGAATTAGCACGAGCTCTCCCAAAGCCAACGTTTAAACCAAAACTCACCAGGCCTAAACATGACAGCAAGCCCCCTCTGCCTCCAACCATTGGAGCCACTGAATCGAGCTCTGAGCCTGAGCACGACACAGAACACATCTCCTTCCATAAAATCATAGCAGGCAGCGTGGCCCTTTTCTTGTCTGTGCTTGTGATCCTGCTGGTAATCTATGTGTCATGGAAGCGTTACCCAGCCAGTATGAAGCAGCTGCAGCAGCGCTCTCTCATGAGAAGGCACAGGAAAAAGAAAAGACAGTCACTGAAGCAAATGACTCCAAGCACACAGGAATTCTATGTAGATTACAAACCTACCAACACTGAAACCAGTGAGATGCTGCTGAATGGAACAGGACCCTGCACGTATAACAAATCAGGCTCCAGGGAATGCGAGGTATGAACCATTGTGATAAAAGAGCTTTTAAAAGCTGGGAAATAGTGGTGCTTTATTGAACTCTAGGGACTATAAAGGGAACGTTTTTCTCACTTTTCTGGCACAGTTCTTCCATGTCTCTTTTTTGTACATTCATAATACTGGTCATTTTACTCTCATACATAATCAACTCATTGAAATTTAGATACCGCAATCAATGTGAAGCCTGAGCTCTGGTTTAATACAATACCTATTGTACAAACCCTCTACTGATTTCATTAAAGTCTCTTGTTTCTAAATAGAAAACTTCTTTCATAAGTAACCCACTGCACCTGCAGCGACTGTGCCTCTGCTTAGGGAGAAAAATGACAACAATGAAAAAAAAAAAAAAAAAAAAAAAAAAAACAGTCAGCTCCCCCCCTGCCCTCCCTCCCACAGCCCAACCCCAGCCCTTGCTCTGAAACTCACTTTTTGAGCCATAACCAAACTAAAGACCCAGGTACTGTAGCATCATATGAATTCTGAATTGTCTGAGGAGAGAGGTGGTGCAGGAACAGCTCTGAAAGAATGCCTGATTTCTGTCCATCACAAGATATAATAAAAAGCACTGTCTTAGGAGATGAGGTTTCACATCAAAAGCAAAGCAGAGTGAAATCTAGGCTTAATACAACATTTAAAAATAAAAAGGCAGAATGGGATTTACTGTACTTTATAATACAGTGTTTCTAGGGCTGCTAACTATTAATTGAAACCTGTTTATGTGGCTTCATACAAAAGGTGCCAGTGTTTATCCCTTAGATCCAGTTGCCTTTCAGAAAGTAGTCAAAAGGCATTCATTAAATGAGGAGCAGAAATTCCTTATTGATGCAATTAGAGCAACCCAAATGTGTGGCAGCAAAAGCAAGACCACTTCCTGCACACATTTGTTTCAGCACTCATTAGAAATTCTCTTTTCAAGACTGTCAAAGACATTAATGTAGCTGAGGAAACCATTAAATCTGTCATTTTCTTTTATTTCTTTTTATTTGCTAAGTTGGGCTTGTTAGGGTTTTGTGCTCTGTTTTGCACACTGTCTCTCTAATAACTAAATAAAGCTTAATTGCTTACAAAGCCAAACAGTGTACATTTTAGAAATACTACGACTGCAAAGAGCTTTCAGAGAAAATTGGTTTCTCACTGATCCGAGAAGAGTGCATTCAAAAATCCTTAAAGAAATCAGTGAGAAATTATTTTTCTCTCTTAGAAAAACCCTAATGACATTACAAGAATTCACAGATAGTCATTTTTAATGTGCAGTCATTCATCAGTGGTTCTGGCCAAAATAAAGATTTGTAACCTGGCTACTCCCTGCCCTACCTCTCCCAGAGTCATGTATTTTTGTTGGTTGCAGAAGAATTTAACATTCTCCATATTTCCAAATAAATCATAACCTCCTATTTTGCTTATCAGGAACAGGGTGAGGGTGGAGGGGTGGTGGTTGACTCTTGAAATAATACAGCAGGACCTGTACAGAAGCATGTCAGTAATTTAATTATCTCTATTTTGTAACTTGATTTGTCTTAGTAAACTGCACGTCTTCAGTCACTTGGGAGGGGATGTTTCTACAAAGCAGTTTCACTGCAGTAGATTAGAAAAAGCAAAACCTTAGCAGAATGTTCTCCTGAATTTTTGCTGGAAAAACCTAATCACAGCCAATCACCTTGAAATGGTGATCACTGGAAATGGAAACAAATCTAGAAAGCATCTCTTAAAAAGACCTAATGCACTTGAAGGGGTTTTGTTTTCTTTTGCTTTTATATAAAGAAAACATTCTCATTTTCAAGGACTGTAATGAGGAAATATCTCAGAGTAGAAGCTTGAGAGTACACTGAATTCTGCAACACTGAGAGCCTGTTTTACTGAGTCCAGAGAGGATCCCACACAATTAATAATGCAAGTGCTTGAGATGCGTTAGCAGCACTGAGCAGACTGTGATTTTTAACCTGAGTTGTGCCTTGAAAGTTGCTATTAGAAGTCTATACACATTGAATTAACTTAGTTATTGCAGACTGTTTTCTAACAGCAGGTCTTGCTTATCCCTGTACTAAAGGATGAGTTTCCTCTAAAAATCGTATTAAGAACCATTTCCTTACTTCTACAGGCTTTAATATCTGCAGTGGTGACTGCAGCCAAAAGGAGGAGGATTTGGCCCAAACCATAAATACATTCATGTATACATACAAACAACACGTGTAT
>JANIJG010005626.1:88473-106999 GCA_024611175.1 Megaceryle torquata
TACAAACAAAACGTGTATATATATATGTATATAAAAATAAAAGCAAATTTTGATAGTTTTGGGAGTGCTAACTGCAATCAGAAAATAATTTCGTACTCTTCATTTAGAATTCATGCTATTTGAAAATATTCGATGCATGGACTGTGATTGTGAATGAGTTGTATATAACTAAGTTTGATTTTATGTTACTTTAATGCCTTGTTCTAACAATAGCAATACTCAGAAAAAACCCAATCCATAAAATCCTGTACAATTACCACTAGCTCCCTTTGAAAAATATTTAATTTGGGGTGTGAAAAAGAAAAGCAGGCCAGTCTGTTATTAATCATAGCCGGATAACAGAAATAATGATGAAAATCCAGTATGTTCAGGCACAGACATGCTCAGATCAACTAATTAATTCTTTGCCTGAAAAGCTACAGATTCACTTTTCATGTATTTCCAAACACATGATGGTGTAATTGCTAATATAGTCGTTGATAATGAAACCACTATCTGATTATACAAAAAAGATGCCCAGTGTAACTCTTTGAATGTCCTTGCACAGCCTGAGGCCTGTGAGCTGAGTTGTTATCCCCCCCTCTAATGGCTTAGAAAATATTTTAAACCAGCTTCATAGCATGTTAAAACACATTCAGATATCCACACTGTCATCTGTGCAAAGACTACTTGAACTAAACTAAACTTAGGTTCACTGTTGTCAGATTAAATACTATAGAAGTGTTGGTTTGGGTGGCTAGGCCACCAGAGTCGCAAATCCTAATAATCTTGTAGGAAACAACCTGGTCTTAGTGGAGCAACTTTCAGTCCCTGTGAAAGTCTGCCCCTTTCCTGGATACAAATGGAGTGCTAAAGCCTCAGGGATGCCAGAGAAGACATTTTTCCTTTGCTTCTCTCCAGTTTGGGCAGCAGGCATCTAGGATCATGATCCCTTTTTGTCTTTGGATATTTTGGTGCCAGTCTCTCACAAAGTTGGGGTCATGAGGAGGAATCCTCAGAGGATGCACAAGAGCTATGATGGCTCTTACAAACTCATAAACCTTCATACAAGCACTTTAGGCACCAGCCTGTGGGAGGAGATGGGATTGGGTGCCTCTAATGACATGGCTGGCCCCTAATGGATCTGATCTTGCCTAGATATTCAAAGTTTAGGAGAGCAACAAAGCATTTTGAAAGTGTCTGGGGTTTGTTTTGTTGTGTTTTCTGTGGTTTGGTGGGTTTTTTTAATCAATTTCTCTTCCTTTTCCTATGTCATACATGGTGTTCTAGTGCTATCACTCAAAGACCAGGGCTCTTCAAACAAAGAGATAAAGTCCAGTACTCTCTCATGCCTGTTTTCAGGCAGAAAATGGCAAATAGACATGACAGATTTGAGGTAATTTGCTCGAGATCACATACCAATTGAGCACTGGGAATATAATCCAGTCTCCTCACACCAAGACTTCCTCCTAGTCAGTGGACTACTTTGCCTCTCAACTAAACGACCAAACTCCTGGAATATTCAAGTGTTTTTTCAGAATAATAAACCACACAGAATGCACATCTTTGAAAAAATAAAATAACTAATGTACTAAGCAAATTCAAGGAGAGTGGTAATGTTCATTCACTGTGCTGAGATTACCTCCAGCAATTGCAGAGTAAGAGAATAATAATGTGACCAAGTGGCTTGAGTATGATGAATGCAAGATTCTCTACTGGCTGGTAGGCTTTCATTACTCACTATTTGCACTTACAGGCATCACAGTTTAAGATCTGACTATACTATTTTTAAAATAATTATTGTGAAATAGTGAACCTTGATATAAAATTCAATTGCACAATACACATAAATGTACAATATTCCTGAAAACACAATTAGAAATCTTCAGTTTGCTGCAAGCTAATGATCTGCTGTCAGCCACTCAACTCTAGATAAATATTCCCTCAGATGAATTTCTGTGGAACAATACTGACATCAAGTGGGTAGTTAGCTTAATCACAGGTATCTATTGTCTATATCAAGTCTCACACGATCATTTGCCGCCTTACTTTGCATTCTTCTGTATCACATGGTAGTAGCATCAAATCCTTTCAGCATTCTAAGTATTCAACTCCATCTGTGTATAGGAGTCATAACCTGAATGTAGTGAGTAAGTGGAGAAAACAAGAGTAGATGAACGCTGGCAGGAAACAGCCCATCCAGTGTAAGTCACCACTGTCAATAAAAGGCAAGAAGCATGTCATTAGTAAGCAAGAACAGGAGCTGTAACAAATTTGTGGCCACTGATTTATAACTTATTACTGATAAAACACAACTAAGTGCCTTTTAAGATACTATAAAATAAACTCACACTACAAACAATTTATTCAACTTCCCAACTGCAGAAGACTGTTTTTGTTTTTTTTTTTTTTTTACAAATAAACCCCAAAACTTGGAGTTTATTTTTACAATAATGACAGAAAGATATTATTAGACATCAAAAGCACAGGCGCTCACCACCTGGGAACAAGTTAAAGCAACTGCTTCATCTCAACAAAACCCAACGTACAACAGAGACAAGAAGCAAATTACGAAAGATCAAATTCACAAGCAAAAATAGCCAAACAATGGGAGACTCAGCAGGGGCATGAATATGCAGCACATTGCTCAGGCAAAGGTTGCTTGCAGCAGCCCCTGCTATGTGGTGCACCGACTACTTTAGACCTCAGAGTAACTCTACACCAATGTTACCACTGGTAATTTTAAACCACAGTGAGTAACAGAAGCAAAAGAAATCAGGATTATAGCTCTGTTGATAACAGCCAGATTTCATTTCCCTTGAGATGCACAAGAACTCAGTTCACTCCATGCTGAATGAAATACAGTTCCATTTCTAACTTTTTTATGTACTTAGGTGTATTTGGAGGTCACCTATCAGTCCATGATATGTAGCCCTGATTTTTATTCCTAGCCAGGCTGTCTAGAATGGGTGTTATCACAAGGGTACAGTACAGGATTTTGATGTGATTCTCAGGGTTATAGACAAACTATTTCTTGGCATAACAGTGAATGGAACACAGTAGGGTAAAAAAAGAAGTAGAAAGTGACTGAGTTCAACAGCTCTGAACAGATCACCAAGGAGGTCATGAAGTAATAAAAAGGAGTTTATTCAAGACACTCTGGGAGGGCTAGCTGTAAGCTGATGGCCAACATTTTGACTACCAGAGAAATTACAAATCTCATTTACAACAAGAATAAATTTCATAAAAGCAACAATGAAAAAAGATTTGCAAGTAGTAGGCAGTGTCTTTTATATGACCAACCCATCACAGAAATCACATCTCCCTTCAATTCTTGTCTTGCTCATATTATTAGACTATCATGACCACAGCATTAGCATTCTAAATTAAGAATGGGTACTGTTTACTGAGACATTTTTACAGGAAATACTTCACATTGATGTGAAAAATCACAATTTTAAGATTCTTCATTACTAAACCAACCGAACTCTAACAAAACAAAACATTTCCCACTTATAGCTTCTTACTGTTTCTTACAAACTCCTTCACGTCCCAGGAGAAAAGGAAGTGACTGGAGATGTAACCTTGAAAAGAAGTTCTAGCAAAAGCCCTCACTTGTCTTCTTAAGCACTAAAATCATTCCCTTCCTGAGTTTCTGTGCAACTAATACACTGAGCATGCGTCAAAGCTTACAGTCTTGACTGAAAACTAAACTTCTATTTCTTCAACACTAGAAGTAGCATTGAGATCATGTAGGACTTTATAATTACAGTTCAACCCTATGAGCTCTCAAAGTGTTTTGTGGTGACCAGACTCCATTAATACACCATAAGGACTTTTAAGAGAGAGAAAAACACATTCTAAAGCAAAACTGGAAGGTTAAATAAATGTTTGTAGATTTCTTAATGGTGCTTTAAGCAGCTACTTAAAAAAAAAAAACAAAAAAAACCCAAAAACCTGCTGCTTTCTGGTTCTGGGCATTTTAAACATCAAACAAAAAAACTTCTCTAATTTTTATTTCACACCAAACTTAATGAGAGGGAGAAGGTACCTTCTTATAATGTCAGACACCTCTTTCTGAAGCTGTGGGACTGAGCTGATATGGGAATAATCAAGATACGTTTAATCTTACTGTTTTGGCTTTTTGTTGTATGATTATTTTCACCATCTGTAGGAATGATTAGATAATGCTAACTGCTAACATGTACATCACTTTAGCTGAGTACTCTCCTGGTATTTATTTTGTCCTTTAGGACAAATCACAGGTGGTGGTTTTGGGTCTTACATGTGCCCTGTATGGTCACAAACAGCTTACTGAAGGTCTGAATACCAGTTCTTTACCTCGTGGCTATAATAATGGGTCCTATAGAACTCATGGTTCTGATTTTAAATTAGGCACTTCTATTTTCCACTTCCTTAAAGGATGCAAAACTCACAAATGAACTTCAAATTAATGTAATGAAATTACCATCCCCTTCCTGGTTCAGCTGTAACTTGGGAGAAAATACGTGCACGAAACTTTCAAAGGTACAAAACAAGACCTCCAATGGAAGCTGGGCATCCTAATTGCCTTGTAATTCCTCCCTTCATTGCCCTCAAGATTAAAAGTAGCTGTAGATGAAGGAAATGCGAAGGCTGAACATGTGTTTTGCTAGAGTGTAGATAATAAGCAATAATAATACATTAGTCATACAATCTCCGAGCCACTGAAACTACAACCATCATAAATGGCTTCCTTATTCTGAAATACATCCTTCATTTTATGTTTATGCTAGCATACACGCTGTTTCTTCTTTGCTTTTCTTTGGGTTTGGGGGATTTTGTGATTTATTTAAAAAACAAAAACAAAACAAAAACAAAAAACCCCTACATTTTGCAGAAGTGTCTGTTTGGCTTGTGATGAGTTGTGCAAAAGCCACAGATGATGAAAGTATTACAAAGTGAACACATTTTACAAAAAGCAAACTAGAATCAAACAGAAAAACACTTTAGGCTTCATCTTAATTAGTGGTTTTTTACTAATTGTTTAGTTTCCTATAGATCATCCTGTCTATTTTAAAACACACTATAGGAATGATTCTCAAAGCTGCAAACAGGAATTTAAACACCAAGATCCCACCCACTTGCAACAGTTGAGCACTTAACCTTTGTGACAGGGCATTATCACCTCTTTTCTCCTCTCCAGATTCTGAAATTTGAACAAGGCTGTTTGTGAGGTCTACCAAATGCTCTGACCAGCTTCAGGAAGCTAGTCCAAAAAAAATATGTTCGTGGGGACTTTTGCAAGTTCTGTTCCAAGCAAAAGAAAGCAGTTGTACCTCAATGATGTGCAAATGGTGGCAGATGTATCTTGTAAACATTGAGTGGGATGCATATTGAAATGGGGTGTATACTGGGAAATTGTCTTCTGACCTACTAGAAAAGAGACTGCCACTAATTCCTGGCATGCAGTTAAAATTAACTGACCTCAGAAAAATAATTACCCATGGCTCAGTTTGAAAAACAGATACAGATTCTGGAGCCTGTTTTTCTTTAATCAGATGAGTTTATTTTCCACGCTCCTTACTAATAGTAATCACAGTAATCTTATACAAAAGTATTTAGTCAATCTTTTCCTCTTCTAAAAAGAATAGCATCAAATAATCATCCTGGCACATTCGAGTTCTGTTAGCAGTGCACTATTACTTGTAACAGAACACTTTCATATCACAGTATTAGCCTTACAGCTCTCTGTAATGTGAGTCATATTTATCCTCAGGACAGTGCAGGCTTCATTCTACATGGCTTCATACCAGGCAGCTTCTCCTGAATCACACTGCACCATCCAGAACACAAACACATTCCATATAATAGCAAAAATTAATTTCATGTTATTTTCATTACACCCGTGATTCACAGGGAAATATACTTACTATCCACCTTCCAACAAAGGATCGCAAGAGATAGGGATGGAAACCCTTGAGTGGCAACTTTTCCTAAGGCTAACTGTACTTGTCACAAATAGTCTCTACTTCTGGGACTAAATGTTTAGTTTTGTTTACTTTCATTTATCCTTAACACCAGTTTCCAGGCTGCACTACTCATACAAAACGCAGGCCTGCAGCAAAAACTGGCAATATTATTATATGAGCTCAGAAGCTCCAATTACGAACCAGTAACTTGTCCTTCATTAAGGAACAGATTTACTTCAAACAATACATGATGCTGGACAGCATATTTCTATTCATCCCTTGTGATGCTGGCAACACAAAAGTAGTTGTTCATTTTTCTTACTGAATAATTCACAATCACAGAGAACACGGAGGGGAAAAAAAATCCAACATTGTAAATCTGAATCCTGCATATTGAACTTTCCACAGCTTGCAATAGTGGCTTCCTATTTCTAAAATATGTCAAAAATAAACTGTTTGCCCCGGGGGAAGCAATAAACTTTGTGAGGCAGTCTGCATGTAATTGCCAGTAACCATGTTCTTTACACCGAGAGTTTGCACTTACATCTAGTGTTTATTTTACAGCTTAGGGAAGCCTACAGTACACAGCTATGGCATCTCAACATTCTCTTACTTTTTATTAATTTCTCTGTATGACCTTTCTTAGGACAAATCTTGAAATATTTTAAAATGAGAAGTTCTTGCCTATTATGCTGAGCAGAAGACAACTGTAGGGGAAAAAGGGACTGTGAGTGGTATGCAGTAGCCCTTAGTTTTGCATGTGCTGAAGTCCAGCAGTATTCATGGAGATCTGCTTTCCTGGAAGCTTAATAAAGCACAGTAACTGAAACAGTTACGCGCCATTCATTGCAATCCAAAGGATACAGGTTTGTCTGTAGTCGTAGCATATAATAGTAAGTTCTGATACCTAAGAGGATCTTGTAGCAGTATAAAACAATCAGAAAGCACAACACAAGAGACTGCCTTCTTAAATCTGAAAGCATGCTGTATTTGGACTGCAGTATCATAAAGTAAAAATGCCTACATATCAGAAATAATAATAAAATGCATTTTTTCCAAAGCCACAGAGCTACTGCTATGTGTGCTTTGGCTTCATGTATAAACTGACGTGGCAAACTCTAAATTTAACAGAACCAATTTCTTTTAAAGCCTCATCACACTAATTATATCCATCAAGGGTGTAAAATACATTTTGTCGGCTAAGAACAGAGGACTTCAATTAAATGCAAATCCTTATTCAGCACTCTAAGCTGTAAATGGCTCAAACTCATTAATGAGATGATGAAAATGCTCCTACAACCAGACTCCGTAGTGAGAATTTATTACAGGGACTTATTTCCACCTAGTTCATACACTTAAGAAAGTGTCCCCTATTGATGTCAATACTCCAGTATCAGCACAGAAAGATACCAAAATCATCTTGTTTGTTTGTACACATATTTGGGGCTTGACAGTTGTTTCTAAGAGAGTTGACGACCTTCCCTAACCTGGAGTGCTCCCAGAACACCAAGTGTGACACTCTATCCAGCTGTGACCTGCTGTTGTTTCCAACTTGATGACACTTTCTGCACAGAACTGGCTACAGCCATTTGATGACTTTTTGGTGCAGGCCCAGCAGCTCATTTGAAAAAGTATTCCATATTCCCAAGCCTTTCCTCAGTCCCCAGCAGCATGGTTATCCAATGACAACAAAGTTCACCTGACAGGGACCAAAATTCTGCCTCTGAATCGAAGTGCAACAGTCTGTCTCTTCAGCTGAATGTCTGATAAGGCTTTAAGTAGAGGAGTGGAAATTGTCAGAATGGTACGTTAGGATAACTGTCCATCATTTTAATATTTCAAATAAGTAATATGAACACTAATTAGAGATTTCACAGCATGCCTGGGCTTATAAATTTTTATAATGATTTTGCATAGATCCTTAGTTCACAGAATTACAGGTAAACTACTATGGCAGGACAGGAGACATGAGAGCAGTAAGAACATATCCCTGTTCTCCAAAATGTGCAAATTCCATTTCAATATAGCAACTTGAGGACTTCTAATTTTTATCCTTGTTACAGACTGCAGGATTTTCTATATGTGCTTAAAATCTTAAGGAAGATTAATCTTAATTAAGATTAATTAATCCTAAGGGGATTTTCCCATTGCAGGACTCTCCTAGATCACGCTTGCTTCTCACAGAAAGGAAAAGCATAATTATTTTGATTTCTTCTTTAGATTTCTCTCTTCCACTCCACTCTCTTTCTTTCCTCCAGTCTGGGGTTCTCTTCTCTTTTGATTACCTATTTCCCAGAAATAGAGAGTCCACAGACTACATTTAAGTGTACCAGATGTAGCCGAATTTCTACCTAGTCTACTAAGTTCAGCCCCTGCAAAGCCTTGTTTACAAACTCAGCTCCAACAGCAAGCAAGCTTCCAGAAACAAAGAAACATTAAAGACATTTTCACAACAGCTTCAAGTTCCTTCCCCAGTAGACTCACTGATCAAGTAACAAGTAAAATGAGATACACAGAAGTGATTCATGCTCAAATGCTAAGAAAAAAATACTGCTTTGAATATTTGCACCTTCTGCAGGAGCCCTATCCCATCAGTTTTAAGTGAAAATTAACATAATGTTCAAAAAATTGTTATGCATGAGAAAACAAAAGTTATCTCAAATTACGGGCCTTGCTGTAACAGTAAATTGATTCGTTACAAAGGATTGAAATTTTTGTATCGCTGCTTTATTAGGGCACCATATGGATATGACAGACAGGACATGCCCCTACACTGCAAAAAGGAAGCAGATTTGCCTGAGGTTAATTCCACACTAGCTTAATTATTAATGAACCTCTCCCACATGCCTTTTTTTTTTTTCCTTTTTTCCCTTTATTTTTCAATGTACTCATAAAGACTTTTGGAAATAGAAGTCCTCTGTTTATCGATAGGATAGTTTTCAAGGCAGACAACTCTGCTACAGTATATGGGCAACATTTCTTCAGCTGATCTGGTTAATTAAAATGCATGGTTATAACAGGCTTTCTTAGAACTGCAGCTGAATAACCCATGATCCCTTTTTTCTCAGTACCACAGAACACTCTGCATCTATTTACAAGGGCTGTTGCAGAATTTAATCAAAGATTTCTAATCTACGCTCTGGAACAAGGAGTCTCTCCGTTTTTAAAAGGTATCAAATAATACACTCATTTTTATAGAGATCCATGCTGAGTATCTGTAGCCTGTGCCCCTTACCTGCATCTTCATTCGATTTAATGCTTGTCCTATACAATTTAATACTTCCCCTTCCAATTTTCTGCATTCCCAACACAAAGGAAAACCAAACAACACTATCACATGTTCTTTTCAGCATAAATCTCTAAGTCCAATTTTGCTTGAATGAATTCAGGAGAACCTATTAACAGCTTTGAAGGGAGATGGTAGCTGGGAGAACTGCAAAAGCTGGGAAAAAACGTGTGCCAGGCAGTAAATGGAGCAGGAATGAAAGTGGAAATCCACCTGCTATGTTGCATTTGCTAACACACTGCAGTGGTGCTGCATGCTAATGGAAGAGAGAGAGAGACAAAAGGGATTTGCAAAGGAATATTAACTTTGAAGATGTACAGGCATTAAACTGTTTGGAAAACAGCCTGGAATTTAAGAATGCCTCGAAGTCAACCACTCAAACCTAGCAGACACTCGAAAACATAGCCCCTACCTACTTCAGTTTATATGTTGTAAAAATCACTGTGATATTCACAAGGCTCATTTAGTCAATAGTGGTAAAACATGTGAATGGGGATTCCTGAAAATTAAACATCATCAGTTTAAGTTTTGACTGTATCTGACACAATTCCCTCATGTGTTGGACCCGCTGGTCATTCACCCAGCGGTAGTGTCAATCATTTGTGACAGTACTCTATAATAACCTTCTATTCCAAACTCAAGATCTCTGGTCAAATACCTTTGACTGGGTTGGCCTGTGCATCCTATCCAAGGAGTACTGGAAGCCTCCAGTAACCTGACAAACTCCTACATCCTTCAGAGAAAGATTAATATATTAGGTGTCATCTTTACGCTCTGCATTCAGCTGTCCAGTGACCTACCAAAAATGACTGAAAAGGAGTCATTCTCCACGACTGGAACATCTCTCTTATAAGGAAAGGCTGAGAGCCCTGAGGCTGTTTAGCCTGGAAAAGAGAAGGTTGAGAGGGGATCTTATCCATGTTTACAGATATCTGAAGGGTGGGTGTCAAGTAGAAGGGGCCAGTCTCTTTTCAGCAGTGCTCTGTGATAGGATGAGAGGTGATGCTCACTAACAAAATGGCCACAAACAAAAGTTCCACCTCAACATGAGGAAAAACTCCTTTATGGTGAGGGTGATGGAGCACTGGAACAGGCTGCCCAGGGAGGTTGTGGAGTCTCCTTCTCTGGAGAACCTCCAAACCCGCCTGGATCTGTTCCTGTGTGGGCTGCCCTGGGTGATCTCTCTCTGTCAGGGCCGTTGGACTTGATCTCCAGAGGTCCCTTTCAACCCCTACCATTCTATGGATTCTATGACGTATTTTCCTTCTTAACAAGGGAATACAAGTAGACCCTCATGGTGCAGCCTGCAAAAGGGCCCCTTACTGGCAAAACCATACTGAACGGGTGGTCAGGGCAGTCTGACTACCTTTGCAAATACCTTTACATTCTTTTTATGATGCTGAAGCAACACAGATCAGTGAAGAATCACTGCACATCCCTCTTCTGCTGGTTTCATTCTATTTAAGAGTTTGTTTCATGGACAAACCAGTGCACTTTCCAGTGTCTTCACCAGCAGCATTAGCTTTCTCGGGTTAACTGTCAGTGCAAGTGTGTTATTTTTTTAGGAAGCTCTGTTTTGCTTGACAGGAGTAACGCTGACTATAAGAACAACAATATATAGCAGCAATAGCCTTATGCATTCCTATTCTATTAACATTCCAGAAATCAAAGCTTGCAAAGCCTGTGGGAAAGAAGCCAGCGACCATTAACCTTCACTTTATTTTAAGCTTTTATAATTTTAGGAGTTTAATTTCAGGCTTACAGCCTTCGGGCTGCAGAGCTGAGACTGAAGTGAATTATGACAAAGAAGCAAATGCATGTCACGGGTTAAAACAGCTCTTTCCCTGACACCCTTGGTTATCTCCCCCAGCCCTGATGCAAAATTTATTTCAAAGTATTTAACATATGTTGATCTACTCGGAGCAAATGTGATAGAGTTTGGATTTCAAATGGATGAGGAAAAGAAGTTTTTCAAATCTTCACTAAGAATCCCCTGAAATTTGCACTTACTCTGCAGCACAGACACCATCTGCTTTTGCAAGAAAGAAACGCCTCCTGGTTTGACAGTGGCCAGTTCAGTAAGTCCCCAGACCTCCCTGGGAAGTTATGTTGAGTAGATAAAACCTGACTTTCAAACCCTGAATTTCCTGTCAGTGGGCTGGATGAATCAAGGCTGGAGGGATGGCCAGTGCAGCACACTAATCTCTTCATTTTTGCCATCCATATGAGTCCAGCAGAAAACTATTGCTATTAAAAAGCAGGAAATCACTCTTGTACCTTCATTCTCTCCTTCAACTCAGATTGGTCCACTGGAACTCAGGACTAGTTATGAGTTTTCCAAAAGATGTGTCCCAGAAAAATCCAACACAGAGATTAGTAATAGTGCACTGGCACAAGGATTTTGTGGTTACCATAAAGCCACAAGGGTGTTTCAGAAAATTTAACCTTTATAACTAATTCATACATCAAAGCATTCCAAAAGGTTAGTTGAATTTTACAGAAGACTGTCATATGCTGCAGTTTGTAAATCAGAGGTATGAAAGTAGGACAGTGCTACCGTGCTGACAAGAGGCCTTGGCATTTAACAATTTCCTCACTTGCGATGACTTGTGATGGTTGCAATAAATCCATTCTTAGTATCAGCTTTTCTGTACAGCCATTGAGAGGGGACAGGAGACAGGGAGAAGCAGCCTAACATGCCATCTTCCCTGCTCAACACAACATACGGCAACTGAAGCGTGCCATTTCCACAGCATCCACACGCTTCTGTACAGCTGAGGACCAGGATGGAGAAGCTGAATCAACTACTGCCACGAGCAGGCTACACTTTACATAGACATTTGCAGATATGTGTTACACTAATAAGACATAGAACATTATTCCTGTGGAAATTACAGTCCCTTAAAGTTACAGAATCATTTGGTTTAAGATTTAGATCATTCGTGATGACTGTGCAAAGCGTAAGGGAAGTCAGCACTACAGTGAAAGGATGATTTAAGCATAAACCAGCTCTTTTTGCATGGTATTTCTCAAAGGCTTAATTAAATAATATTCATTAGCTCCTAGTAGGCACAGAAGCTGTAGGAGAGGACAAGCAGGCCAATCTGTTCACTGGAAAGGAAGAGGGCACCATAGATTCTTCATGTCTCCTTGAAATCAGGGTTAGGGGGTTCAGGCCATTGGGACCTGTAGGTGAAAACCAGCTGATAATACCCTTGATGTCATGTCCAAAAAATACACCTCAGAGGGAAGACTCTAGAGCTACCACACATTGTAAAACGGGTTGGGTTTTTGGTTTCTGAGCTTTAAAGGCTGATGCCTTTCAGTAATTGTCAAATCAATTGTCAATTCTGTCAATCTCTTGTATCACTGTCTTCCCTGTGCTTAATACTCTGAGTGGGAAGGCCTGGCAACAGACTCGGACAACATCTGGACGTGCTGCAGTGTGCCACTGCAGAGGAGTCAGGCTATTACCCAAGAGCCCACAAGTCCTCCCAAACCAAAGAAGACCACAAAGCACCAAATTATTTTCAGTTTTCCAAGTCCAGCCGGTCCCCCAGCAAGCCAAATACCTGTTGTGATCTTCGTCTGCTAACCTTCCTATTTGCTTATGTTTTGGGAAGTTAGTAGATAAGGACATAAAGATTTCTTCTGAATCATGCCCTTAACAAGAAGGGTTCTTTGTTTTGTTTCTTTGCTTGGTGTACACAGAAACAAAACTCACCAATTTGGCAAGTAGTTTTCTTACTTGGAGTTTTAGTATCGGATATAGAAAACCCACTTAATTTTCCAGGAATTTCAAACTGAAAATAAACAGCTCATCGAGTCAGGTATCTGTTAAACAATAAAATAAAGATTATAAAGCTCCTCCCCAACTGCTTCATAACAGAATTAATTGTTATAATTAGAAAGAAATGTCACTCTTTACAGTAATCTTAATAACAAAAATATTGAATTACCTGTCATTGGAGAGTCTTGAAACACTTTACAGGATACTATTAATATATTATTTATACAGAAAAGACACCCAATCTGGTTTCCTTACAGGCCATGCCAGCAGTGGGAGTAGATGGTCAGGCTCCCACCACCAGTTCCCAGCTCTGCCCATTAGATCTGTGTGACTGCCTGTTCCAGACAACTCAGGGCAACTTTGTTTAATCAAGTCAGAGTGAATTTCCACTTCTGTTTATATGTTAAAACTGGTATTCAAATAACTATTGTACATTATCAGTACTTGGGAAATGGGCTACTCCTCACTGCGTTTCAAGAGCATTTTCAGTAGTCTTTCAGTGAGATGGGTGGGAAGAACAGCCATCACACACAGCAATGGGTGCTTCGCAACCATCAGAGCACCTTTATAGGGTTTTCCCAAAGGCAGGCATGCCGTCACACTCAGATGTGCCCAGCAGCTTTAAATGTGCACGGGAGTCTGGACCTCCTGAACTGTGTAGCTCAGGAAACATTAACGGGCATCGCCTTCACCCCAGCGTGCATGGTCAAAGTTCCATCTTCATCTTAGCTACTGTTCGACCCCTACTTCAGCAGCAGTGCTGATCACATTTATGCTTGTCAGATTAACATAACATCATTCTATACAGTGGAAATTATATGTTATTCCCTCTGTATGCTTAGTCCATTTTTTGAAGTTTATTTATCAATATTATTTTATTGTCTTGTGTTACAAGGTGGAAATTGGGTAGGAGACGTGAGTCAGATAAAGCGAGAGGGAAGGATTATGCAGCAGCAAGGGAGCAATCCCAGACACTACCATCTGAATTTAGAAACGTGTATCTTAAAATCTTAAAGTGTAACCTTAATCCCGTAATAACGCACTTACAGAAATATTGCTTGAAGATCCATAGCCTGTCAACCCATAAAATAACATTACTCAGAGCTTATAACTACCACGTAGGCCTGTTGTGGTTTGGCAGGTTTTCCTCCTACATTGATAAATATAAAACAGATTATGGTGGCCTACAGAACATCATGTTTGACAGGAGAACAACACTCCATTGCAAAGTATTGCATACCTTCCAAAAAAATAAACACATTTAAACTCTCACGATATCCTTGCCAGCAATTATGACCAACATAACAAATCCAGAATTTAAGGGGTTTTGTTTAAAAAGAGTCATTCCACTTTATGAATTATGGATAGTCTTTCTAAAGTGGCTCATGATTTGCTTGCCTAGAGATTCATGCACGGTCAGATTACTGTAAATTTATTACTGGGAATGTCTATTCAGATGAATTTTTCCTATAAATTGAGAAGTGACAAGAGTCTAAATAATAATTTTGTATTTAAAGGGGCAGAAAAACTTCCGTTTCATTGCTAATCTCTATATATTGATTTCTACTATTTGTCCTACCCAACATGACTTGGCAAGGACATGCTGATGCTGTGGTTATTACTTCCAAAATACCCAGGTTTACCATTTAAAAGCAGCTCATTTTGATCATAGTATTTATATTAGTACCAACAAGCATCACTGAAACACACCCATCTGCCAAACTAATGAAATCCATCTCAATTAAAGGCAAGCAGTGATCTATCCCGGCAATGACCCCATGTCAGTATTATGCTTCACCACTAATACTACATACAGAAAGCAAGATGTGTCCAAAAAACAGACAACTTGTCCTTTTTTTTTTTTTCCCCAAGTGAAATAATATGCTAATAAAGTGTCACATGCAGAGACAGAGAGGCAGGCTTGCTCATACAGAAAGAATAAGGGATTATCCAGAAGGAACTGACTGCACCACTGAACGTGCTACCCCACTCTCTACCCCACATCGTCTGCAGTAGTAGCAGCTCAGGAGAGTTCTCTGAGATTCCTAAATGAGATCCAGCTACTAACTGCCTAATGCTGCTTTTCTACATCCTTCCCTGTAAAACATGATGGCAGGTGAGGAGAGGGTATAAACTGTGTCTTACAAGTTAAAAATTCGGATCCAACTTCGGTTGACTGCATCGGCATTACAAAGGAGTTGGACTACTAATGAGATTATGGCTCTAGAGAAATTCAGAATCTAACTGAAACAAGATGAAAATTGTTTTCATTAATCCCATTCTGACTCTGCTTAAAAAGTTCCGGTCACGATGATACGTAAACCAATAATCTAGTTTATATTCAGGGATGCCTTTGCAGAAGCACAGATAATTGGAATACCTCCGAAATTGAAGGAATTTATGTACAGGGCATTACTAAGAATATTACAATCACACTAGGAAATACCTTACTAGGCCTGCCTAAGCAGGCTTTCTAACTTCAAGCAACCTGCATTTACCATGTAGAAGCACATATTTACCAAGCACACCCACCAACCCAAAACCAAAGCCAAACAAACAAACCACACCAAAACAAAACCACCACAACAAAACAAACAAACAGAAACACCCCAGGCTACAGTAGTTAAGAGAAAAAGATTCTACTGTTTTAGCCTTCATCCCTTCAGGCATGTGGATCACATATCATACTTTTAATTTAAATAACATACTTGTAAATGTCCTGATTATACATTTAGAAACGGAATCTTTCTATACAGAAATTCTATTTGCTATGTGCAACATTTCAAATATCTACCATCTCCCAGAACACATGTAAGAAGGGCTTTCCAGCAGTGGTTCTGAATTTTTCCCTTTGGTAAGCTCAGGTCAACCCCATAATGTTATCAATGTATTTGTTTCCTGATTTAATTATGCTTACTGCTAGTTTCCAGCAGGATGTGCTTGTATTAGGCTAGACGTAGTACAAAGCAGCATGGCTTAACAGAATGGAAAGATACAGCTGTTATCTTCATTCTCTTGCACTGGATTAAACCTAAAGATGTTTATTGCAAAGCTATCATTCTGTAAGAAGAATTCAGTCAACAGTTCTTTCACTTCCCCTTTGGAAATCAGCGAGATGAATATAAAATTCAAGACTTATTATGTTAAAAACTACCATTCAGTAATGGGTGTAGAATTAAATTTGATTAGAGTCTTGTTGATGTACAATGCAAAAGCATGTAAATGACAACAATTAAAATCCATTTATTTTACTGTTGGCAAACAGAAGTGTATGTAATACTAGACACAACTAGCATGCAAGTTTCTAAGCATAGACAAAGTTGAGATAAAGGCAAATGTACTTCAGGTAATGTCTGTTATTCTAACAATCCATGCATGAATGCCCCCCTACTAGAGGAAAAGAGAAGGAAAATAACATTATAGAAATAATCATTTGTAAATCACATATATGAGTCCCAGCCCCTGGAGGTATTTAAAAAGATGTGTATACGTGGTGCTGAGGGACATGGTTTAGTGGTGGACTTGGCAGTGTTGGGTTAATGGCTGAACTTGATGATTTTAAACATCTTTTCCAACCTAAACGATAGTATGATTCTGTGATTCCTCTGCCTGCTATTATCAGATCAAGTTTAGATGTGTTTGTGCTAATGCTGTCCTTACAGCCACCTAGAAGGTTAAATATTCTCTCATTCCTGTAATAAACGAGCTGTTCTCTGCTTGCATGTAAAACATTATGTACTTTAAGAACTATCTGATGGTGAGAGAAATGAGGGAATGCAATTACTATACGAGTCCAAAATTTGCTGTGGTTCAAAATTCTATTGCATTATATAGCTTTATGCATCTCACTGTAAAAATAAGACTAAAGATTTTCTTGTGTTATTTGCTCCATGATACGTTATTGCCAATAATTTTAAAGAGTATTTTAGGAAATGGTTCAGTCAAATTTCTAGAGCAAAGCATCATGGAAAAACATTTAACCTAAATTGTCTGGGGACTGGTTCTTCACTAGCCAACATGCATAATGACAATAATGTTCTCTTTTCTCACTAAGAAGACTGCAGCTCCCCCTTGTCCTTGTATTGCTTGCTTTGTATTTCTAGAGCAAAACTGGAATAGTATTGGAAAATTTGTTGAATGCTATCAAGAAGCAGCATGCTTCAGTTATCTCCCATAGCCTTCTACGGATTTCAGGGCAAGTCCTTCAGCCTCAGCATCTGCAACTACGCTCAAAATGAATCACAACAAACCTATTAAGTAAGGCTGACTCAGGAATGGATCCTGACTGAAATTTCATTAATTTGAGTCACCCACCCCCATAAACATAAAACTGTAGTAAAGAACATACACTCATCAGTCTACCTGCAAAATTCATCTGAGTATTGCCAGTTTGTAAATGAAGCAGAGATAAGAAGCAGCAAAAGATACATGTGTTAGGAGGCTTTCTCTCTCCTTTCCCCGGTCTGTTCACAGACACAAGAATAGAAAAGACATTGGACAAAGTCAAACATAAAACAGTGAGAGTATTTCCCAAAAGAGGTAGAAGAAAACCAAACCAAATGCACGTGTTTCTATACAAATACTGAGAAGGTTAAAAAGAGATGGGTAAACTGGAACACCTACTTCTAAGTATGTTTTGAAGCACGTCAAACACTTGGAGGAAAGAGATCAATTCTTGGCACATTAGTACCCAAACATACAGGATAAAGAAAAGACGTGGTAACTCATGCCAGCAGAAGAATCACGTTAAGAAATCCTGTTACATACAACTTAGAACCAAATCAGAGCTTGGTGAGATGCAGCAATAGGTAACATAGAATCTCTACAAAACTGAAAGTGTATGTTCAAGTACAGGAAAAAGTATATTAATTAGGCCAATCTTATCTCTATCCTTTGCCAGCAGTGACCCTGTCACGTCCAGAGAAATCAGAATAATTGTGAGCACAGGAAGACCAGCAGTACCAGTATGGTTTAGTTATTCTGGACATGCTGTGGTGCCAAACCTAATCTGTAGATTGTACTTTATGGAGTGGCTAGACAGGGAACCCACTAAAAGAAAAGCAACTTGTGACAGTCATCAGCAATGTTGAGGACTTAATTGAAAATATTACTACCAAGAAGAGTCTGTCAGATGGACCCCGATATACTTAGATACAACACTTCTACAAAAGCCCCCATAAATCCACCTGGTTTTAAAAAGGGGATCTAACTAAAGAATGAAAGCTTATTTCTAGGTCATCTCTAGGCATATGGAAGAGAAGAAGGTTATCAGGCGTAGTCAGCATGGATTTACCAAGGGGAGGTCATGCTCAACTAATCTAATAGCCTTCTATGCTATTGTAACTGGATGGACAGATGCAGGGAGACCAGTGGATGGGGTCTATCTTGACCTTAGCAAGGCTTTTGACACGGTCTCCTGTAACATCCTTGTGGAGAAGCTCAGGAAGTGTGGGATAGATGAGCAGACAGTAAGATGGATTAGTAACCGGTTGGACAATAGAGTCCAGAGAGTGGTGGTCA